>JAAGEH010000393.1:99269-231913 GCA_011751065.1 Lasiurus cinereus | reverse complement strand
GAAAAATAACTTTGGGTGAAGATTAACAAAACAAAACAAAAATAATACATTTTAAAAAATTGGAACAATCACAGATTCTGAAATACATCTGGCCTGATAGGTTTTGAATAATGGATTGTGGACCTATACTATAATTTGTATCCCATTCCTAGTGTGAAAGTGTCCCCACATCTCAGGAGAGCATGTGTTCCATATGCTAACAAGGAAACAGCCTTTCTCTATCCAGCACCTCCCTAGAGTCCTTACCTCACTACATTCAAGCTCACAAAAGAGAAGAAATTGCTGACTACAACCTGTGAGAATTCAGTGGTAGCTTCTTCCTAGGCCCCATTTGTTTTTATCTTGTTTTGTTTTCTTAAAATATATTTTTATTGATTTAGAGAGGAAAGGAGAGGGTTAGAGAGATAGAAACATCAATGATGAGAGAATCATTGGTCAGCTGCCTCCTGTTCGCCCCCACTGGGAATCAAGCCCACAACCTAGGCATGTGCCCCCAGATGGAACCAAACCCAGGACCCCCCCAGTCTGCAGGCTCCATTCATTAAGCCAAGCCAGCCAGGGCCCCACACTTACTCCTTACCCATGTCTGCGTTGATACTTCTCACAATGGAGAATGATGTAGGATCTCTAGGGGTATTTTCACTGTGTGAAAGGTGATGATCAAAGAGTTATCATGAAAGTATACACAGTAAAAATCTCTCGTTTAGATTTTACTGTATGTAATTTACAACAGTTTTATTAGACTGGGATAAGTTTACACTTGTATAATCTTAAAAGTTTGTTGATACTGCATATACAGAAAATAGAATGTATAGAGATGTGTAACCTTACCAAAGTAAGTTGGCAGTTCCAAGTTAAACTTGGAGTTACCACAAGACCCAATAATTCTACTCCTAAGTATATGGTCAAGAAAATGAAAACATATGTTGACAGAAAAATTTGTACATGTATATTCATAGCAGCATTATTAATGATAGTCAAAAAGTGGAAACAACTCAAATGTTCATGAATGGATAAACAAAATGTGGTATATCCATGCAACAGAATATTATTTAGCCATAAAAAGAAAAGAAGTACAGTTATATGCTACAATATGCCTGAATTTTAAAACCATTATGTTAAGAAGTCCGACCCACAAGGCCCCATATTTCATAGATAAGGACATTGAGGCACACAGCAAGGTTGAGGAGTATCTCTAAGGTCACATAGCTAGGAATGACAGAACTGGGATTCAGATTCAAAAGGTCTAGTTCAGAGTTTGTGCTAATTAATGAAAGTTCTGTTGCATACATTTGGGAGGTTGATAAAAGTTTATCAACTGTCTGCTCTATTTATCAAAACCACTTGGCAAATCTATAGACACAAAAGTAGACTGGTGGTTGCCTACACCTGGGGGCATGGAAGAATTGGGTGTTGATGGTTAAGGGATGTGGGGTCCCTTTTCAGGGTGCTAATACCTGCTCTACCACCCTTCTGCCACCATGAAACCAAACTCCCTTCCCTCCCCCTGGAGATCCCATAGGTAAGAAGAAAAGGAAGAAGCTGCCTCCCCAAGCTATGTTACAGGATATCCAGGAAAAGCACCAGCATCCCAAAGCAAAGCAACTTTTCCAAATCAAACACAAGCTAGCCCACTAGGCCCACCCCTGGTGCCAGCATTCTTGGGTGGTCACAGGATAGGAGTGAGCTTCTGACTGAGAGATTCCCTAGACAGGTAAAGAAATGGATGTTTCTCAGTGTAACCACAGGCTGCAGGATTCCCTTCAGGACACCATAAATCCCTATGCTGGCTCTTGGAATATGCTGGACTCCAGACAGCAAGCACAGCACAGACAGCAACCGAATGGCCACTGCAGGTTGAACCCCAGCCTAGGGTCACTCATGGGCAGCATCTGCTTTCACGTAGCCACAGGCAAGCATCACCCTCTCCAGAGCTGCCCCCGGCCTCCCCTGAAGGCAAAGCCAGGCCCAACTGGCCATCAGCTCCAAAACAATGATGTCCTTCCAGTACCCTCCCTACTCTTCCCTTCCAGCCCCAGGTCATTATCTGGCCCTGGAAATACCTGTTGCAGCAGAAGCAGGCGTTCTCCCACCAACTGGGATGTGGTCAGAGTCTCTGGCCCTAATCAGATGCTCACAATATACTGCAAGATCGAAGCTCATCTGTGGTCATGTCGTTACATTTATAACAGTAAAAATGTGGAAACAACCTACAAATCCATCAATAAGGAAGTGACTAAATAAATTATAAGGCCTCCATACATTAGAATGCCATGGAAAATGATGACATAAACCCATTAGTTATATGGAACCACAAAGAATAGTCCTATTTTAAGTGCCCAGGAAATAGTATAAAAATAACATATCCAGGTACAAAGAAAATCTCGGTAAAGTTCAAATCCCAGAAATGTTATGAGTTCTATTCTCTGACCACAATGCAATAAAATAAAAAATCCATAAGAAAATAAAATCCATTTTATAAAAGTTTATAAAGTAATAAAAAACATTTATATGGAAAAGCAACTGTTCAGAAAATTTTTTACTTAAGGCAAAACCAGGAAAATACCTACTTACCAGTCTGTAGAACACATGTGGCCATTGTCAAAACGTTATGGTAGAGCAGATGTGAATACATTTATTTGAGTTTAATATGTAACAAACCAAGTGACTATAAAATGAAAGAAAAATGATCACTACATTCATAGGAGAAATGGATAATAATGACATGTGAATAACAAATCCTTACTCATACCATTTACCACAGAACATTCCAGACAGGTGAAAGTTAAATACACACAGATATACATATACACACCATTAAAAAAAAAAAAAAACCACAATACAGGAATCTAAAAGTGTATGCTCATTCAATCTGCTAAAAGTGTGGTGTCAGAACAAACTGTGGGTTTCAGGGCAGACAGATCTCTGAGTTTCGGTCCCACCTGAGGTGCTTACTCAAACACTTAGCATCTCTGAGCTCAGTTTCCTATCTACAACAGAGGCAAAAGAATACCCAATTCGTAAGAATTGAGTCCACTCTGTAATTCACACTTTTAGCCCCTGTTGTGGACATCCCGGGGCTGTGTGTGGCAGATGCAGTGAGGTGCCTCTGTAAACAGATGGCCCTGAGGAAGATCAGAGTCAAGAAACTGTTCAAGCACAAATTCAAAGAAAATCACAGGAGGCCAGGAGAATATATTTTAAAGATGTGTAAACATCTGTATGTCAACAATTCAAAAAGCACTGGTGTGAAAGAATACTTCATGGTAAATATGAAAAATAATGTCAAAATACTTAACAAACTGATAAAAGAAATATTTAAGCAAGTCCTTAGAAATTAGAGGAAGGCAACACAAGGCAACTCCGAGGGTCTCCAGCAAATACAGAAATAGGTGCGGCTTTGGTGGAGTAGCTGGACAAAGAAGTACACTGAATATATGCCGATCATCCCGAAGTTGATAAAGAGCTCCTAGCCACGGAGGGCTAGCATTTACAAACCTTTCCACCTGCATTCCTCTGTCTGAAGGAGAGGCAGGGAGAGATGGAAGGAATGAGAGAAGGAAGAAAGAGAGGGAAAAGGAGAGAGAAAGGAGGGAAGGGAGGGAAGAAGGAGAAAAGGGAGAGGGAGAGGAAAAAGAAAAACTCAATTTGTAAAGAGATGTTTTTACCTGTGTAATTTGCAAACAAACAACACTAGATACAGCCCAAATCCTGACTGCGAACTATTATGTTGCAGACTATGCAGATCCATGGAAAAGGATACACAAAATAATGTTACATGAAAAAATTGATCTCAGATATTATATGCACCTAGATTTCAACCAGGCACACATCGTTCTGGGAGAATCTGGAAACCTAGGAGACTGATAGGCAGGCTGTTATGTTGATGGAATTACTGGTACATTTTGCTGCTAGTTTGACATTTCTGGGGGTTTTGCACTGTAACATTGGGGTAAATGTACAAAAGAAATCAACAGGATCCATTTTTTAAAAACTTTCTTCACTCCACCCAAATAAGTCTACCCAGGTCATCTCAAGGCTGGATTCCTAGGGCTCAGGGCAGAGTTTCCAAGCAAGTGGGAGCAGGGGTGGAGGGCATCCGCTGGCAGGGACGGCAGGCCAGCAGGGGATCCTCCCTCAGGACACAGCTGACGGGCCCTTTTATTGAATGAGCTGATGTGAAAGGCCCACACCTCCAGGTCTGCAGCGAAAGGATCTGCCATGCCTCTCCTGTCACCACGCAGCTCGGTGCAGGTGCCTGTGAGCTCAGTACTGCTCCGGAAGTTCTCTTTGGTCAGGTTACTGCCAGGGGCAGCTCCTTTCCGGCTCTTGCACTGCCCTGTGCCCCCAGGAGGCGCAGAGCTGCCCTGACTCCCACTCTGGCTCCACATTAAACAGATCATTGTTTAGCCAAAGGACTTAAGCTCCATTGAAGGCCTGGAGGGTTAAACAGGCCCTGCTCCCCACCCAGCCCTGCCCCTACACACCCCACACACCCCACTCACCCCATCCCCCTCATGTCTTGCCCTGATCTGGGGACTGCTCGGCCACGCTGAGTCCAGACCCCACGTGGACTCTGGATCCTGCCCATATCTGAGCCACTGTCTTGTTTCTGTCTCAGTCCCAGACTATGCAGCAGCCCTAACCCAGAAGCCACCTCCCAGGTGGATGACAGCCAGAGGAGATGCTAGGAAAGCAAGGCAGAAAGCTGTGAGGATCCCCAAGTCAGAAAGGAGGCTCTGCCCAGCCCGGGTGCTGCCTCTTTTCCCTGGCAGCCTCAGCTCCACCCCATCCCCTGGCTGCTGTGAGGAGAGTTTCTCTAATGGTTCAGAGCTGGTTCATTCATTCCATCTCACTGTGTGCCAGGCCGCTGCTGCTGGGAAGCCAAGGTGAGTCCCAGTGGTTTTTCTCTCAAGGACAATTGAAGGAAGAGTGCCCACCACCACCCTCTATCTCCCCCCCAAACCAACCACCGTCACCCTTTCACAACACTGTCCCAGCCTGCTCTGGCCCAGGCCGCCTGAGTCCTGCCGGCCACCTGAGAGGGCTGGTTTCCTGACACTAGGGCTCTCTATTTCCCCGACCCTATGACCACTGTGTTCCCAACCAATCTGGCCCTGCCCTTTCCAGACATCCTAGAAATTAAAGTAGGAAAGAACGGGAAGAAGGGACAATGTAATTCCAGAGAAATGGCCGTTGACAGATATGACAAAACCCCAGAACTCTAAGCCTCCTCCCACCCCGAAAATGCCACGGGTGGCGAAGGAGCTGTGTCCGTTTCCCTGCCAAGCCACAGACCACATTCCCACGGGAGCCGCTCAGCACAGGGTGGAGACAGCTGTTCCTCTCAGCAGATGTTCTCACATGAAGCTGGGGTGCTCCCCAGCCCAGTCCCTATGACTCACTGGAGTTCAGCCAGCTCACGCGTTAGGCCTGAGCAGCCGTCTGAGCCCAGTGTGTGGCTGAGGGCAGATCAGGTGGCCAGTTGGGGCCTCTACAGCCCCATCTGCAAAATGGGGCATCTGGTCCTTTAGCCAGCACCCTCCTTCTCTGAGGGCAGAGGCTGTCTCTGTCCCTGCTGCCCCCCTGAGGCCCAGAGTGGACTTGTCCCTGTTCATTTATTAAGCACCTACTGTGTGACAGGCAGTGTACTAGGAGCTGGGGCTCCTGTGATAAACACAGCTCCAAGAAGCTGGCAGAGGGGGGAAAAAGAGGCCTCCGTGGTATTGGGGCTGTGACAGTGACATGCTCAGGGGGCTGTGGGATTTCGAGGCCTCGGCTCCCCCACTGTCCCTGCTGAACCAGAAAAGAAGCCAGTGGAAACAGCAGGCCCAGGAAGAGCCTCCGCGCTCAGCAGCAGCATCATTCCAAACGTCTCCCAGGCTATCCAACTTCACTCAGATTCTGGCCACGCCCTTCTGCCAGAAACCAGCCTGTCCTGGAGGGTCTCCTGCCTCGGCAGAGCTCAGAAATTGTCCCAAGGGTCACACATCTTTTTCGTGAGCCTTATCCCCCAAAAGGCTTCATGAGCAGCTCTGACCAGGCCCCCTCGTCTGACCGCTGCTCTGCTGCCCTGCAGTCATCTAGAGTGGGCACCAGATGAAAATTCAAAGGGACAGAGAGAAGGTGAGTGTAGCACCTGGCGGTGTGGGGCCGGGATGCCCAGAGTATGACATTAATCCCTCTGAGTCCAAGATCTCTTGGGGGACAAGGAAGAGGCAGGACTTCTCTCTGAAGCCAAGAGCCCCACCTCCCAGCCCAGCCTGCAGACTCCCCTCCTCCCACTTCCACTTCCCAACTCAGCCACCACCGGGCTTTCTGGATTGTCTCATAACATATCACTCATCACACTATTTCTCTTAGCTCTGTGGAGCCTGTTCTGCTTGAGAAACACATTTGGATCTAATGGGGTAAGAAGGTGCTGAAGTTAGAAATATTTGCTCAATTTTGTAATATGTATGAGCATATGTTACATTCATTTACCCAAGTTAACTCTCCCCCACCAGGCTGTGAGCTAGGGTCAGGAACTGTCTCATGCTATAGCGTCAGTGTGATATTTTTAACCACCATATAAAATAATTAAAAACATGATTTTTTAAGACAACGCAGCCAGCATGGTCAACCTGGACCTAATCATCAGACGTTTTCCTGATTTGCTTCACTATTTCTGTGGGGGAGCCCACCAGTCCCCCCTAAGAGTGCTTCTCTTCATATTGTCCCCATTTCCCTTCTAGTTGTCACTGAAGATGTAGGCTGGGGGCCTCATCAGGGGCTGTCTGGGGACAGCTGGGCTCTGGCAGACTGGTTATGCAGGAACAAAATGTTGGAGAAGCTGTAAATGGCCCGAAGAATCATGCAGGGGAACCAGGCAAGCGAGCATTTTTGCATTTCAGCTTGTCCAGTGGGCTGAGAAGCCAAACAGCGAAACAAAACTAACCAACAAAAACCACGGGCCACTGTGTCCACTACACACACAGACTGCCTCCCTTCCTCACTACCTCCATGGAGCCCATCAGCTGCTTATCAGAAGTTCTGAAACCTACTGAACTCTAAGCCTAGGACTTCATTCTTAAATTATTTTGCCAAAAGACAAAACAGGCCATCATTTGAGGGGTAGGACCCTTCTTCTCCTTGCCCAGCCATCACTGGGACACAGGAACCCTCCCAGGCATTATAGGAGAAAAAGATTGTTGTATGATGTTGCGCATTGGGCCCGGAAATAATTCAGACAGGCACAGGGATGGTTTTCAAACAATTTATGGTCTTTTTATTTGGGGTGGCTTGAGGCTTAAAAGTATTTTCCAATTCCCATAGAACTTAGATTGCAAAAAAATATGTTCCCTAACACTCATTGGCATCTGATTGTCTCTCTCACTAGTGTTTTCTAGTTATTCTTATTTTAGAAATCGACTTCTCACCTGAAAAGAGTTGGTAATCACACACTCCTAAAGCAGAAATCTATAGGTGAGTTTCTGGCTTGGAAAACCCAAAGCTGTGGCTCCACGAGCTGACTGGTGGCCCTGGACCCTGGCACACCCATCCCTGTTCCCTTTGAGGCCCCTTTTATCCACAGCAGAAGCCCCCTTCCTTGAAGACTGTGATCCCCAACAAATCTGTAACGCGGTCTCCAATACCAGACAATAGACATCCTCTTCTAGGTACACACCAAGGAGCTGGGCTCCCTGCAGGGACCCTCAGAGCAGCAAGGGGCCACTCCCTAATGGAAAAGCTCCAAAACCCAGCCAAGGCAAGCCAGGTCCCCAGGCACAGGGCCCAGCAGCAGATCCATTCCTTTTGCAAACATCTGGTGCATGCTCCACGCTGAGGTCGGGATGCTGCTTCATCCTGGGCGGGGAGGGCCTCTCCCTCACTACCCTGCTCACTTTCTCAGGATTTAGGCCTCAGCTTCTACCGCCTCGTCTGCCTATTAATAGCCTTACGGGGAGCAGTTTCTCCCTTACCCCCACCCTCACCCTACCCCAGGAAACAGAGCCTGTTTGTTGAGACTATCTGTGGAGCTTATCTGTCTCCTATTGAAGGGGGGTGGGAAAGGAGGGATAAACTCTGACGTCATGGGCCTGCGTAGGACAGCAGGGTTGCAAGCCATCTGCAGCAGGTGCTGGCAAGGCCCCTGGGAAAGGAAAAAGAGAGCAGCTGGCTCATCAGGTGGGAGTGTCCTGGGGTCAGACAAAGACCTCATGTCACGATGAGGTTAAGCTTTCCCGGAATTTCTGGCCCAGGAAGGACGGATGATGCTTCCTTGGCCTCTAATTCATCTCCTAATGCCAGACCTTATAGGTGCAGGACTCCTGGAGAGGGTTCCAAGCTCAGGAAGATGCAGCCAGGCCAGGATCTCTGTGTTTTCTATGGGTCCACACCACCAAACAGTCCCAGGGAGTCCTGGGGGTACGGGGTCCCCCTGTCTGGGAGGGTGTGCGTATGTGCAGCAACATGCAGAGCCCTCTTCTGCCACAGCTGCTTTGTCCTGCCTTCATCCAGGGGTCAGAAGCCTCTCATCCGGCCTCCTGATTCATTCTGCTTTTTCCCAATTATAGGTGGTGAAACTGAAGGCCCCATGCAGTGACGGGACTTGGCCAGGGTCCTGCTGCATTTCCCTGCCTGGCCTTCATGAGATCTGCTCACCGCCTGCTCCGTGTCCTCTCTGAGAAGTTATGCAGCTGGAAGGAAGCCTCTGGGATAAAATAATTACAGAGAAAACAGATGGGCGGCTGAGCAATCCTCCCCTCCTCGGTGTGCCTGAGAATCCTTCTGTCTGGCCCCAGGGCCAGGAGGGGGTGCTGTTCCAAAGGGAGCTGGTTACCACCTTCTGGGAAAGGGACGCTGGACACTCCTCTCTTCGCCATCCCTTCTGCATCCTCTCAGAAGCCTTTTTTGTGTACCTTTCTCACCGAATATCCTCATCAAGGCCTACTCTTGTCTTCCATAAGGTCCTGCTAAAGAACTGAACACTGACTGTCCCAAGGAAGGGCCTGTCCGCAGTGGATGCAAGAGCCGTACCTTGCCCTTGGTGGGGGAGGAGAAAAAGAGAAGAGGGATTCACAAGAATGAAATCTTTTCTCTCCATGTTCCCACCTTCCAGAATCCAAGAGGGAGAAGAGGGTCCCAGCTATGCAATTCTCCAATGCCTAGGCCTTGGCACACTTCAGCCTGACTCTGACTTTCCCCATTCCCTGCTCCCTCTCTGTGTCCCCACAACAGACCACTCTCCCTCAGCCTCCTCTTTTATGGTCTCCAGGCTTGCTTGCCCTCCTCACCCCCAAGAGCTCAGTAGGCTCCCACTTTTGGAAGGCAAGCCCCTCCCCAACTATATCACATCTCCTGCCTCCAGGACTGTCCACCACAGCCCTGGTGTTTTTCAAGCCTGTCTCCTCTGGCTGGCCCTCCCTGAATGCTGTCCCCCACCACCACCACCACCACCACCTTTTTTTTTTTCTTAGGTCTGGGCACCCTGGGTTCTGCAACATCAGGCCCTCCCAGCTTCCCTCGGTTTCACTGGGTTGCCCTTTAGTGAGAGCAATCTCTCGTTTGGTTGTTTTTCTTTTATTGCATCCCTCTAAGCCTGAGTGCATTCCCCCTTAGCCCAATGGGAAACTGCTGTTTTCCATCTAGATTTCCCTTCTCTCCTTCTGCTGGGTCTCCTTTCCTGGCTCAGCACAGGCTTTTCCTTCTCCAGGAAGCTCGCCCTCTAGCCCAGGCTGCGGGAGCTGCTCTCCCTCCCTGCCACGTCCTTTTCAGCCTGCAGATCTCGTGTCTGTTTCCTGGGGGTTCTTCCTAGCCCAGTTGGAACTTTGCATGCTGCAGGGATGCTCAGTGGGTCCTTGGGGAATCAGTGGGTGGAAAAGTGACAAATGACAGGATTCCCTGCAGAATTGCCAGGCCTTTTCTCTTCCCTCTACCATCGGGGCTTTTCACGCTGAGCATTTAATAAAATGGCACGAACAGCTCATGTTCAGCAGCTCAGTGGGTCCAACTTTCCCAGGCCTGGCTCCTGGGACCAGCGCAGAAGAAGTAGACCTCAGGAATAAAAAGCAAGAAGGTCTTTAGTGCCCAGTCTAGCCTCAGGAGGAACACAGACTCAGTCTCCTCTGCAGCTTCCTGTGCAATTAAACCAAGGGGGAAGAGCAGGTGTGTGTGTGTGTGTGTGTGTGTGTGTGTGTGAAATCTTCTATTGCAAAGACAGTAATGTGCCAAACACCTCCCTCCCTGAATGTCCCTCTAGCCCAGGCCTAGAACGTCCACTCACCCCACCTTCCAGGCTCAGCAGGAGCCGCTGTGTAGCCTGCCCCAGGGAAGCCTTGCTCCACAGTTCACTTTGATTTATCCTCAAAACCCAAAGACAGGGAGTCCTAGATAGTTGCCCTCTGTCACCAAGTACATCCAAGAGACAAGGAGGTGACTACAGAGCACTGGAAGCTTCCAACCTGTCCTTAATAAGGGATTCCAGAGGCCGTAGCTGTTGCCCCCAGAGTCGGTCTACCGGACCTAGCCGATTGTAAATAAAGCAAGTCTCAGAGAAGTTCCAGATTGCTTACATTCCTTTTTGTCCAGTAGGCAAAGAGGAAAAGGGACTTCCCTTGCCCACCTGCAGATCCTTTCCTCTTCCTTTCTCCTCATAGAAAGAATGGTGCCACTCTACAAAGGTTACCTCAGAGAGGCAATCTGGGGGGCCTGGGTGGATGTGGTGAGTCAACTCACCAGAACTCACATAGGATGGCCTGTTCATGTCTGGATCCTCTTCAAAAGCAGGAGATTCTTCTACCCAAACTCAGGCCTCAGATGTAGGTTGTTTCTTAAGCAAATAACCTGAGCACAAATGGATGGTGGGCATTTTCTGACTCGGTGTGCCAGGGTGGGATGCAGAGAGCCGTTGCCTCCTGGCTTTGGGTCCAGGCTGCCCTGCAGAGCCACCTGGTTCTTTTACCTCTTGATCCCGGCTGCCTTCCTGCCTCTGGTGCAGTTTCCTCTCCTAAGGGGGGAAGAAAAAACTCGTTTCTGGAATCCGGGTCGTCTTAGCTACTGGAGGCTGCCACTGCAGCCTGGCCCATAGAAACTAGAGCCCATGTAAATAAAGCGAGTCTCGGAGAAGTCCCAGATGGGCCACATTCATTGTTCAGTAGGCCAAGAGGAGGATTTCCATCGCCCACCTGGAGCTTCCTCCCTCTTCCCGGGTTCTCCCCTCCCCAGCCCAGTCCTGCTGAGAGTCAGCGGAGGCATAGTTTTCCTGCATCTCCCCCAATTCTTGGGGTGCTGGGCTCTCCTCCTGGCGGCCCATCCCCAGGGGACCCCTCAGAGCCCAAAGGATCAGACGCCTTGCCGGAGGAGAGGGAACCGTGAGCAGCAGGCCGTGTCCCACAGACCTCTCTATGGCGACTCACCTGTCACAGCTCACCGAAGCCAGACTAGGCTGGGGCTGACCAAAGAACCCTCTGCAGCCGGTGCAGGCGCACAAGACTCGGGATCGGACAACCCACCCTGTGGATCCTGGCGCGGGTGCAGACAGGGCCAGGCGTGCCCCGGTCGGTGCAGACGGAAGCCACCGCGGGGTCAGACGCGGGGACTTTATTGTGTCCGGCGGAGCCGGGCTGAACGCGCACTTCAGAGCCCCAGGAGCTGTCACACCTGCTACCGCACACACACACACGCAGAAGCACTCGCATTTGCGGTCTGCCTTGGTAGCCCACCTCCTTCGCTCTTCGCCCGCAAACACACCGAGGGGCGGGCGAAACGCTGGCACTCTTCTGGGTAGGGCTTGAGCTCCCCACTGCGCCCCCGGGCAAACCACGATCCCCCTGCTCCCCCTGCGCCTAAACCTCCGACCGACCGCGTTCTCTTCCTCCCGATTCCCCAAGGCGGACGCGCGCTCCGAACCCCCGGCGCGCAGGTAAAAAAGGTGGAGACGCACCCCCAGGCCTGAGCCCGTCGGGCGCCCAGGGAAGAAGAGTTTGGCAGCAAGGCCGGTCTGCGCGGATTTCGGGCTGTGCCAACTTTGTGGCCGTGTGACTTTGGGCGAGTGATTTAATTCCTCCGAGCCTGTCTTTGCACCTGCCAAGAGGGAAAGTGATCCCTTCCAGGGAGAGGGTGTGTATTGAGGTCCAAGCGTGTAGGCAAGGCAGCCAGAGCACCGGCGCTGGGCTAGCCAGGGCGCGCGCTTACGGCAAATGGAGTTCCCTTGTGCGCGCCGCTGTGCAGCTAGCTCTGGAGTGCAATCGGAAGAGAGCCCGCCAAACCGCGGGATCTCTCCCGGGTGAGATGAGAGTGGGGGCCGCGGGGGAGCCCCTGCAGCCCCCTCCCAGCCCTCGGAGCGCGTGCCATTGGCCCGGGCGGCCGGGTGGGCGGGGGGATGACATCAGCGGCAGGTTGGATTTATTAGGGCGCGAGCGGAGCTGCGGACTCAGAGCGCACCCAGTCGGCACCGCGTAGCTCTGGGACCCGCGCCCACACCGCAGCCCCGCCAGCCCGCTCCGCGTTTGCCTGAGCATCTGCCCTTGCTGCCGCCTGCGTGTGCCCCTCCACCTCAAGGGCGCCATGCACCTCTCTCAACTGCTCGCCTGCGCCCTGCTGCTCACCCTACTCTCGCTCTGGCCCTCCGAAGCCAAGCCCGGCGTGCCAGCGAAGGTGGGTGCTGCCGCGGGGAGGTCGGGACTGGGAGCGGCTGTGTGGTGTGGGCAGGCTGGGGCTCTCGGAGATGCGGCCCCCCAGGGGGACCAGAGCGGGCGGTGAGGCGGTCCTCTGCTCGGAGATGAGCTGGGGTGACAGCCAGGGAGCCCTGGGAGCTCGGATTCGGGGGGGGGGGGGGTCTACGTCCCCAACTTCGGGAGAAGGTCGGCCGATGCGCTGCCCCTACCCCGGTGTGGCCTGCCGGGCGAGCGGCGAAAGAAGGGAGGCTAAGGGGCTCCCCGAGGGAGCGAACCACCATGGCCGCGTGGCAGGTGGATGCCGTGCCGAACGGTCGGCATCTCTAGGGACGCGCTCAGGACTCGGAAGGGACAAATCGCACCCTCGGGCGCCCCGGGCTGGAGCATCACCCCCCCGCTTCCCCCCGCCGCCAAGTCCCCCGCTCACCTACCCCTCGCTGCCCACGGGCGTCCCTTCACCTGCCGCTCCTTCTCTCGGACCAGGGCCCGCGGTCTCCGCCGGGGGAGGTGTCAGCCGCGTCCCAGCCTGAGAGCGGCGCTCAGAAGAAGCGCGACAAGACTCTCGGAGGCGGCGGCATCAACCTCAGGGGCGACCGGTCGCGACTGCTCCGGGACACCAAGTCCCGATGGGCCCGCCTTCTGCAGGAGAAACCACGCCGAAAATTCCCGACGCAGCCTACTTCGAGCAAGGGCTGCTTCGGGCACAAGCTGGACCGGATCGGCGCCCATAGTGGCCTGGGATGTTAGTGCGGCGACCCCTGGCGGAGGTGAGTACCACCAACCTGGCCGCCTGGCGCTCCCGGACACCTAGCTCCCCCTCAGCGCCCGCCAGAATCTAGCCTGAGCCCCCGCCCCCCAGCCCCAGCTCACCGCCCCGGGCCGAGTCCTCTGATCCCCTAGCCCGGGGACCAGTCAGTCCGCCTCCCAGGGCCTTTGGAGAGGAACCAGGCTATACGGACATGAGATCCTGTGTGTGCTAGTCATTTGCCCCTAAACCTATTTATCATCCCATTTTACAGATGGATAAAGGAGGGAATGGAGTGAGGGAACTTTTGGAAAGGTCAGAAATGGTTCAGGATAGATGAATGCCCCTGGCTTTCTCCGGAGAAGCAGAGACAGTTTGGAGAGCTCCCGCCATCCCTGGACCATAAGTGGACTAGCAGCACTGGCCCCAATTTGCCAAATGGGAGCATGGAGGGAAGATCTGGGGTTTGTGGGAACAGAGGGCCAAGGGCATACATACAAGCCCAGGGCAAGTCTATCTGCCAACCATTGTATCATGGTGCCAGGCAGTAGGTTGCCCAGAGGTCAGGATGCTTCCTATGTCTTTTGTCCCTAAAGTGGGAAGACGTGGAGAAATACCCGCTCCCTTACTGTAGCGAGAATAGCCAGTTCTTTGCATCACGAGAGAGCTTTTCTGGCCCCAGAGCATTCTGATTTTTGTCCCTTCTCTAAACAGTGGCTGTGGGCAGACTGTCTGTCCAAGGTCCTGATGCTGCTGCAGCTCTTGTGACTTCAGGATCGAACCTCTGTTTGTGACACTATTTCAGGGCAAGGGAAAAAAACACTAAAATAAATCTTATATTTCAAAAACTCAACCTACGTGTCCCAAAATGAGCTCCTCATCAACCTTCCCATGCCCGTCATACCTGGCCCCCCTGTTCCCTGCATGGCCTCTTCGCTCTCCACTAAGGCTAGAAACCCTGTGCTACCTTCAGCTCCTGCCAGGTGCCACAGCCTGAAAATGTATTGTGACACAGGTCCCCACCTCCTCTCCTTATCTTTTTTGCAATCCTGCTGCCCATCGGTGCCCAAGGAAAAACCATGTCCCTACCTTGCATACTGTATAGGCTTGAGCTGTGACTATCCACCATGCCCACTCAAATACTTTATAATCTGAGCCCTACTGGTTTACAGGCATTACGTAAAGGCTGGCTACTGTCATTCCCTGTCCCACGGCCTGTCTGTACCACTCCAGGCCAAGCTACTCTCTCACCCAAGAAGTCTTACCAGTGTCTACACTCTGTTCCCCCAGGGGGTAATGAGAATACCCTTTGAAAACTCTCCAGCACATTGCCTAAGTTATTTTCGAAGTTATCCACATAAGAAATGTCCAAATCTGCAGAGAATTTTTCTAAGAGTTTATTTGAGCTAAACCGACATTGCCATGAAGCAAGATCTCAAATCTTGCTCTGGAAAAAAAAAAAAAGCAGTTTTGCAGTTTATGTTACACATTTGGAATTGAGGACTGAGAATGTAAGGAAGATTACAGGAAGATGGGAGAAAGCAAGGCATGGGTTGGATTACAGGATAGTTAAGATTAATAATCTCTCAAGGGTGGTTATGCCTCTGAGGGGTCTGAAAAAGAGGATGACTGTGGCATTTCCAAGGTGTTATCCTAGATACACAAAAATGGGTAGGGCTGCCAAAACCGGTTTGGCTCAGTGGATAGAGCGTCAGCCTTTGGACTGAAAGGTCCCAGGTTCGATTCCGGTTAAGGGCACATACCTAGAAGGAGGTATGCAGGAGGCAGCTGATGCATATTTCTCTCTCATCGATGTTTCTAACTCTCTATCCCTTTCCCTTCCTCTCTGTAAAAAAATCAATAAAATACATTTTTAAAAAATGGGCAGGGCTGGGTAGGCAAAGATAAACATTTTACTAAGGAATGTATAGGCTTCAGCTGTGACTACCCACCATGCCCTGTACAATTAGGAATTTATGATCAGACCATCCTGTGAGGTTACATTTATTACAGCACCCCTTTTAAAATATATATAATTTTTTATTGATTTCAAAGAGTAAGGGAGAGAGGTAGAAACATCAATGATGAGAGAGAATCACTGACTGGCTGCCTCCTGCATGCCCCTACTGGAGATCGGGCATGAAACCCAGGCATGTGCCCTTCCCTGGAATTGAACCTGGGACCCTTCAGTCCATATGCCGATGCTCTATGCACTCAGCCAAACCAGCTAGGGCCAGAACACTTTTTCACCTGAGCTAGAGGTGCCTCCTCAGATTGACTCATGGGCAACTGAGGGCCAGATGCTAACTGAAGGTGAGCTGAAACATCCCTGTGTCAGTGCCTAGAGAACCCTGTCCCACCCAGCGGGGCATTCCTCTCCCCCCTGTCTAAGGTTTGAGCTGGTGCCCTTCCTCTCTCTGCAACCAGACTTGGCTCTGTTTGTCGGACTCATCCCTGCAAAGGGATAGTTGATTCTGCCGTTTGGGGCCCAGACTCCAGTGGCTATCACTGTATTGGCTTGCTCTCATTTCTCCAGTCTAAACAATAAAGAGTTGGGAGATAGAGGCCTCAACTTTTTCACTTGTGACTTAAGCAACAAGCTCCAACTTTAGAACCTAAACAAACTTTAGAATCAACTTATTCTATGGGTTAGCAGGAGATGAGGTGAGAGCCTGGAAAGTACCTGGTAGGCATGTCCCCAGAGGCTCTTGGTTCTTGGGTGTGCCTGACCGTGGGTACCAGATGATGATCCAATGGGTGCTGTGCAGGAGGAATCTAGATTACTAAGACTTCCCAACGCTTTTGTCCAGGGAAATTGGTCAACTTCCTGAAAGTTCTCTTTTTAGCTGAACACCCACCTCCAACACCCTTAACCTGCTGAACCCCACCCTTACCCCATCCCCGTGACCTTAGTTCTAAGCAGCCACCATAATGACTGTCACTGAAGATTATAGTCTTGATTATAAAATGGTAATGACAGAGACTGGGTGTGTCCAGTGCCTGAGTGAACACCTTGCCCACGGGCCCCAGGGACATCACAGACATCTGTCATCTGTTTAAACACAGGAGACGGTCAGAAAAGGGAGCTGTGGGAGAGCTCATCAGGCCACCGAGGCCCGGGGTCCCTCTGCACTGACTGTTCTTTGGGAAGGGGCAGCACACCTCTCAGGAGGATGCCTTCCTCCACCCAAAGCACGCGTACACCCATTAGCAAAATGGTACAGCCCTCATCAAATGACTCTGCGGTTATAGCTCTAACACCAGCACACCCCGTGAGACCATTACTTCTCCGGGCTGCTGAGGCACCAGTTCCTCTGCTTCAGAAGGAGACCCTTTGAGGTGAAGCCAGCTGGGGAAGAAGTGCTATTTACTGAGTGGCAGCTGTGACCCAGACGCTCTGCACCCTGGGAGGTGGCTATTATCCCATTTTATGGGTGAGGAAATCCATACTCAAAGCTCTCCAGGGCCATCCATGAAATAAATATCAGAGCTGGGGTTTGAGCCCAGAATTCCTGATTCCTCCAATGTTTCTTTTCCCTCCACTGTCATCCAGACACATAAAGCGGAGGCAAGCATCTGATGGAGGGTTTGTGTTGTAGGAAGGACAGGAAAGAGGGGTACTTTCCTTCCCCCTCCCCTCACCATGTTTCCATAAGCCCAGGGCAAGGCCTGCAGTTAGCCAGAGGGGCGGTGGCTGGCAGACATTCTGGTTCCACCTGTGCTGGGGTGGGAGTGCCAGTGTCACAGTGGAGGAGAGATGAGGCTAGGAAAGGGTGGCGTGGAAGGGCCCCTTCCCTTCTACCTGGGGCCCAGATGAAGGGACACTGCTTCCTGCTCCTTTGGGAAAGGGGAGGAAGGTTCTAGAACTGCCTGGCAGGCTGGGCTCTCTCGGCTGAGGGCCAGCACTGAGTGTCCCGTGTCCCTTCTGTGTTTCAGGACTGGGAACTTGCTCCGTTTGCTGAGATTATCCTTGGTCATCTGGAAGCATCTCCAAGGCAATGTGGCTTTTACATTTCTTTCCTATTTTTTTCCCTTGCGGTACTGGGAATAGGCAACACCAGCTGTTTTATTATAATTTGGGGAGGGGGTATGATTTTATTGTTTGTTTGTTTATGAAAAGGAAAAATAAAAAGTTATATATATATATTACATATATATAGTATACATGAAACACACACCTACACCGACGTGATGACAAGGGACAGTTTTTTAGAGACTGACAGAACCAGCTGTAAACATTGCTGTGTGTAAATTCATGTCATGCATAAATGTATTTATGTTGTAAAGCTATTTATATTGTTTATAAAGAGATATTTATAAAAAGTTTTATTTATGTAACTAAATGAAAGAAGTCAATCATTGTAATGTTTTTGTATTAACTAGTTGAAAAATGTTAAAAAAAAAAGTCCTTCTGTGAACATCTTGAAAGCTGTCTTTATTTATTCATTGCATTTATTTTGTAGGAAGTAGTCTGAGGAAGAGGGAGAAAGTGGAAGACAAGGCTTTTTTGCCTCTAAACAGATCTCACAACTAGGCTCCCAGTTGTTAGTTTCTTGTATCAGACAGAATCCCTAATCTACTGAATCTGCTGCCCCCGGGATGGGGTTGGCCTGTGGACTCTGTTCCTAATGGTTCTGACCAGCTTGACCAGGTCAAGAAGCTCTGCCCAGAGCACCTGACAGCTGGGAAGTCGTGAATTCCATTATATATATATATATATATATATATATGTAATTAAAATTAAAATAAAAATGGCATTTAGCCCTGGCTGGTGTTGCTCGGTGGTTAGAGTGTCAGCCCACACACCAAAGGGTCACAGGTTTGATTCCCAGCCCAGAGCATGTACTATCTGGGCTGCAGGTTTCCTCCGGCCCTGGTCAAGGTGCATGCCAGAGGCAATCTATTGAAGTGTCTCTCACATCGATGTTTCTTTCTGCTTTCCTCCCTTCCACTCCCTCTAAAAATCCATAGAGCCAAAACCGGTTTGGCTCAGTGGATAGAGCGTCAGCCTTCGGAATGAAGGGTCCCAGGTTCAATTCCGGTCAAGGGCACGTGCCCTAGTTGCGGGCACATCTCCAGAGGGGGGTGTACAGGAGGCAGTTGATCGCTGATTCTCTCTCATGGATGTTTCTGGCTCTCTGTCTCTCTCCTTTCCTCTCTGTAAGAAATCAATAAAATGTATTTTTTAAAAATAAAAATAAAAATCCATAGAAAAGATATTATCAAGTGAGGATCAACAATAACAACAACAAATTATTGAATTTAGCTGACTGAGGGTCTGCTAATCCTATTGCCCCTTTTTCTGTTATTAGAGGAAAGAAATAACCGAAAGCTCCCCTTCTGTTTAGGGGAGACTTAGAAGGTTCCTGTCTATCTTGTAGAATTGGTCAGGTCATCTGATGGACCTTAGCAATCCCATTTTATAGACTTACTCATGGAGGCACAGGATGAGTGCTTTTTACCTCATAGTGAATGCTGTGGTCAACGTGGGGATGAGGGGAGGAGCCCCCTGAGAGAAAGAGGATGGATCACTAGGTGTCATACTTACACAGTGCCGTGTGCTTTTCAAGGAGGTTGTGTTTTTTCTTTCCACTTGCAGCTGCTAAGAGCTGTGGTTCCTGTGCCCCATGGAGTCTTGGATGTGAAATGATGAGTATTTAGAATCTCTTTTTCCCAGAACCAAGCAGGAAACTTTTAAGTAATTCCAAGGAAATCTCACTGCATCCTTGGTAAGGTGACACTGATACAGCATCTCCCATATGTCTTCTGTCCCCCATTTGGTGAAAGCTGGGACATTAAGAGCCTCCAGGCTCATTACATCAGCAGGGCCCGACCCCACTCAGGGCCTTGGGTGTCCCAGAGGAAGCCGTTCCCTTCCCTGAGGTGCTTGACTATTGGGGCTTTAGGGCAGAGAACGGGGAAGAGTTAAGAGCCTGCATGGACAAGACTCCCTGGTGCTGTGCCGAAGGTGGTGACATGGAGGAGCCCTGGCCCTGCAGACTGGGCCCAGGAGCCCCACCTCGGGGTCCCAAACACACAAGGAAGCCCAGTCTTTCAAGCCCATGCCAGGGTATTCTCCAGAGATGCACCTCCAACTCCTATCATGAGGTGAGAGGGAGATGGAGGAGGCAGGTCCTCTGCCGGACACACAGTTCCAGGAGCCTGCCTTACCCCCACTGTCCAAAACCTGAGAGGTCCTCCCCTGACAGCCACAACCCCACAGGGGTGGTGGAAATGGGGTGCACACAAGCTCTGCAGGTGATCAGAGAGGCCACCACACGTGGACAGATAGTTCAGAGTCCTGCCCTTTGGTAGGAATAACTCTTAGCTCAGGCGGCTGGAGGGGTGTAGAGGGAAGGGCCTCCAAACTTTGTTAGGGAGCAACAGTCAGGGTCCCTCCGAATTGGAATTCGGCTGGTCCATGTGAAGACACTTTACTGACACTTTACTTTCAGCGGCATGAGCAGAACAACCCAGGAGAACGTGAGAAAGCAGTTTCTCCACTGGAGTGAAGGGAGGAAACGCCCCCAGTTACAGCTGGGTAGAGGGGTCATCCTGAGAGAGCTGTGCCATGGTGCAGGATGGGTCACCAAAGCAGGGCAGAATGAGGGAGAATAACCCAAACTCCACCTCCAGTCG
The DNA here is from genome assembly GCA_011751065.1 of Lasiurus cinereus. Taxonomy (NCBI): domain Eukaryota; kingdom Metazoa; phylum Chordata; class Mammalia; order Chiroptera; family Vespertilionidae; genus Lasiurus; species Lasiurus cinereus. Next base: position 211,873 of record JAAGEH010000393.1, on the reverse strand, counting down.
CTTGCTGGTGCCTCCAATTGGCTAACCCCAGCAGACATCAGCCAGAGAGAGCCCAGGTGATACGGCCTGCAGTAGTAGCCCGCTAGGACAGTTAGGTGGGAGGCAAACAGACTCAACAGCCCCAAAGGGTCCTGGTTTCCGCAGGGATGCAGCACCCTCCTCTGGCAGGCAGGGGGCTGATAGCTCCTTGCCAGAGACAGTCCCTTGCCTTGGTTGCAGAACACAGAGGATTGCCTGGGTCAGAAACCCTCCGTATGACTGATGGCCCTGATTCTGGGAGTGGGCCCACATTTATAGTTTCACTGAGCTTGTCTGGAGGGACCGGCCCTCCATCCATGTCCCACCAGGACTGCCAGTCAACAGTGTCCCCTCCCTGCTGGCAACTGCCTGATGCTCTCTATCCTACCTTGGTCCAGGCCCTGGACAGATACGGTTTTTACAGGGAAAGAATAGGATTAAAGAGGGTTCCCAGCAAGCCTCCACCTTCCCCCCACCCACCCCAGGGCAGACCCACATTATGGACCTGCCTGACTCCAGCACAGGTAGACTCCCCATCCCCAACCCTAGCCTACCCTTTGTCCTATTCTAGAATTTGAGCTTGTTTTCACATCCCGGACTTGATCTTCCAATTGCACTCACTAATTCTGTTCCTAACTGCAGTGTGGCCTTTGAGTTCACCGTTTCATTTTCTACATGCTTTCCTTCCTCTGCAAAAAGTTTTTCATGTTTCATTCTTTCCCCCCTTTCATCTCCTCTTGTTTCCTTTCCCCTTACTCTGCTGCCTTTTAGTTCTAGCTCCTCATTCATAGAAACCATGTACTCCTGCATTCTATGTAGAATGCACTACTATTTCCTGAAACTGTTTTCTAGATCCTTCCGCAAATACATTTTGGAGGCCTGTCCCCTGCAAATTCTAAAGGTATGAGGAAGATGTTGGGAAAGTGGCAAAGCATTAGAAATGGCTTGAAAATAGCCTGGTACTTACAGAGTTCAGAGCGTCGCTGACCTGCTTCTGGTTGGCTCAGAGCCTGGGGCTGAATGGAGACAGGACCGTGCGAGCTGGATGCTTGCTCAGTCCTGATGGAGGCATTCAGCTGAGGGGCCATAAGCCGAGGGTGGGCTGGGTGTTTCTCTCTCTAGCACTTTATTAGTGTCAGTTCTTCCTGATTCCTCCTGCTTGGGGCATCACCTGGCCTGTATGTCTCACTTTGGAGTGCTCCGAGGTTGAGTCCACACCTACGTGTTCCTGTATATGTGGCTCTCTCCAAAAACAGCTTTGGGACCAGGAACTGATTTTACTAACATATTGTACTTAGATTTGTGAGAAGCAGAAGTTTATGGGCTTTTCCCCCCCTTTTTCAAAACACCAGAATCCTCTTAAAGTAATTCCATTATTTTGCTATTTTCCAAGCTTTGGTTGTGCTTTTTTTGTTTGTTTGTTTGTTTTGTTTTTTGTTTTTTTGCTTAATACTAGTGTTTATATTGGTTTTCTTAACACTTTTTTGTACTTTTTAAAAATTCTTCATTGAACATTTATTTCTGAGTCCGGCCATATTCCTATCCCAAAGTTGTGAGACATTGCAGCCTCACTTTTCTTTTTTTATCTTCTAAAGGGTTCTTTCATTATGTGCTGCTCACTTCCTAGCAAATTCTATCTTATCTGATGTGAACACAGTCCACCCTATTTTATTTTTATTTGTGCTTTATATCTTTACCCAGGCTCTACATGATCCATGAAAATAGGAAAGGCTGGGCCTACACTCAAAAAAAAGGTTGGGATGAATTTTTGAGGATGAAAATGGGGTGACATCTGACAGGATGTTTGCCAAAGGGTAACAGGTACTATCTCTAGATGGGGGACTGCAAAGGACTCTGACTTTTTATTTTTGTACTTTTTGGTTATAGTTGCATTGCTTGCAATGAAAAGGTAGTATGTGTGTGTGTGTGTGTGTGTGTGTGTGTGTGTGTGTGTGTGTATACAAACAAATGTTCATAGCTGCATTATTCACAATAGCCAAAAAGTAGAAAAAACCCAATGTCCATCAACTGGTAAATAAAAGGTGGTATATCCATTAAATGGGATATTATTTGGCAACTTTAAAAAAATAAAAGTAGCCAAAACTGGTTTGGCTCAGTGGATAGAGCGTCAGCCTGTGGACTAAAAGGTCCCAGGTTCGATTCTGGTCAAGGCCATGTACCTTGGATGCAGGCATATCCCCAGTAGGGGGCATGCAGGAGGCAGCTGATCTATGTTTCTCTCTCATCGATATTTCTAACTCTCTATTCCTCTCTCTTCCTCTCTGTAAAAATTCAATAAAATATATAAAAAAATAAAAGTACTGATGCATGGTACCACATAGGTGAACTTTAGAAAAATGAGGCCAAGTGAGCGAGGCCAGACTCAAAAGGTCATATACTGTGTGACTCCATCAACATGAAAGGTCCAGCAGAGGCAAATGTATAGAAATAGAAAGCCCATTCCAAGTGGTTGTCTTGGGCTGGAGTGTGAGGGTGAGGGGAAATAATTGCTAATTATTATGGGATTCTAAAATTGATTGTGGTGATGGTTGCCCAACTCTGTGAATATCCTAAAATCACTGAATTATACACTTTAAATGTGTGAACTGTACAATATGTGAATTATATCTCAATAAATCTGTTACTTTAAAAATAAGGTTATTTCAAAAGGGAGTGTGTGAAAAATTTCAAAAGACTCAGAATAAAGTCAGGCACTCAGAACCCAGCCCTGTTTGAGGCTGGACCTTTCCCAGGAATGGTGTTTGCTAAGCTGCAGGCAGAGGTAGGTGGACCAGCCCAGGTGTCAGGTGGCCTGGCACCACCCCTGCCAGCTGGGAGGTTTGGCAGGTGAAACCTCAGCCTCCTCTTCCATCAAGTGGGAACGATACTCCTACCTCGAAGGGCTGCTGCGAGGGTAACAGGAGAGGAGCGTGCCAGGACCTTTGCTCTGCGTCTGGCAAACAGGGGGCTATGATTTAAGACAAGGCCCATCTGAGGGCCCAGGTTCCCCAAACTATGAACAACAACAAACCCTGTCCCATTAACAGAGAGAGCGAATGACCACTGCTTGAGGATCCTGCTTCCCCCTCCTAGTCACACCCCTGGTCCCAGGGAAACCCCAGAGACACCACACACTTTCTTCCTTTTTCCTCCGGTTGACAGGCCCTCAAAAGGGACCCAGCCACAGCCATGCTGTCACTGCCCCTCAGGGGTGCTGCTGCTCTGTGGGGCACAGAACTCCCCGCTGGGGCCACCCTGAGCTCTGGGGCTGGAAGCAGTGATACTGGGACAGGTCCACGGCCTTGGTGAGCTGCTCCTGTAGCCACTGCCACCAGCGCTCGGGCCTTTGGGCCTGGAAGTCAGCCCATGTGCGTGGGAAGGTGAAGAGGACAGTGGAGTCCGGGAGGGGGAGGGGGTGTGTGTAACAGATGCCCCCAGGCATGGCCTTCTTCTTCATGACATCCTGATCTCTGTCCTTTGCATTGTCCTTATAGGCCACCCAACAGCTCCTGACACTCCCCCAAACTCCCTCTTCCTCCTAAATCTAGCACAAAGGCCTTTGTGCTTTAACACAAAGATGGCCAGAGGGCCATTAACTCTCGGCCCATAAGAGCAATCCCACCTGGGCCGTGCCACGATGCTCTGCTAACTCCAAAGTGGCCGCAAGTTCGAGTTCCTCAAGGGCCAGGATGGGTCTGTCTTGGTTTGAAGTTCAGCGTCCTCCCTAGTTACTAGCATGTCTTAGATGCTCAGCGAAGGTTTGTGGAAGCAAAGGGCAAAGTGAGGGCTCCAGCTGATCCCTGCAAATGGGAAGCTTGGTGACTCTCATGGATGATACCCTGGGGTGACCCTGGGGGTGGCACTCACAAAAGGGGTAGGGGACAATGAGCAGACCACATTCTGTTATCAGCAAGTGAAACCCAAGGGGCTGGCCGAGCAGTGAGTGATTTTTTTCCACCCTGTCTTCTAATACACTGATCCAATCTTCAGCTTTTCCAAATCTGCTGTATATTCCTTCCAATGTGTTCTTTGTCAGTACTATGTCAGCCTGTATTTCCGACTGTTCTTTTTCATAGTTAATAGTTTTTCTCATGCTGATGAGCATCTTTACCATCATTATTCTGGACTCTATATCAGGTAAACTCCTTATCTCCATTTTATTTATCTGTTCTTCTGGAGAATCTTCTTGTTCTTTTATTTGGGGGGTGTTTTCTTGCCTGGCCATTTTGGCTGCCTATTTGGGTTTGTGACTATGTATTGGGTAGATCTGCTACGCCTCTCAATCTACTACAGGACATTGTCAAATGCTATTTCTGACTAATGAGGTCAGGCAAATACTCAAAAGCCTCCAGAGACCAGTCTCTACCTGCTGACTGGTTGGATTCACTGTTAACACATTGTGGACCAGTAGTTTTATTGCTAGCTTTATCCAGAGGCCAGATAAGTTTCTATTGAATGAGTATAAAAACGTTTTACATAAATGTTAAAGGCATGTCTTGAAATTAAATATCCATTGCATTTTGAAGTTATTTATTACATGTTCTTACAAGCCAATATCTTTTTAAGTATGCCATTTTGGCCCTGACCAGTTTTGCTCAATGGATAGAGCATCGGCCTGTAGACTGAAGGGTCCCAGGTTCAATTTCAGTCAAGGGCATGTATCTTGGTTGCAGGCATATCTCCAGTAGAGGGTGTGCAGGAGACACCTGATTGATGTGTCTCTCTCATCGATGTTTATAACTCTCTATCCCTCTCCCTTTTACTCTGTAAAAAATCAATAAAATATATTTTTAAAAATTAATAAAGTACGATACTTTGTAAAACACTGTATAATATGAAAACATGAGAATACTTGTGATCCATACTGCAATACGTTATAAGTAACCTTAAGGCAATTGTCCTCAGGTGTGGCAAGAGGTTTTCCAATAGGGTGGGGCAATTGCTTCTGCCTGGAGGCTAATTCTCAGTTTCAGTCTCTTAATGGGTCTCAAAATTCCACATTTGGGACAAGGTGTTTTCCAATAAAATGAGACAACTATCTCCCCCTCAGGCAAGAACTGCCTGCATAGAAAGGTCTACCTGAGAAAGGTGACCTCCTCAATGTGAGGGAATGACTGCATAGGAAACCATGGTGTCTGCTTTCTGAACTCTAACCTCAGAGGCCTCAACCCTGACTTATGCTCACATAGCTCCAGTCCACTCTGCCTTGCCCCCATGGGAGCACAAGGTAAGAGACTGTGCACGAAATGTTTTGAGTTGGCCCTTTAAGAGAGTACCTGCATTTCCAGCCATCTCTTCCTGGCATACAGCAACCCTGCTGCTTTTCACAGCCAAATGCTATGAGGACAACTTTCTCAGTTCTGGTGCTCTCTGGCCCAGCTTGGGGATTAGATACCAGAATTCTCAGTAACACACTCCAGAGCTAAGATATCTTTCTCAACCTCAGCTGCTCTCTGAGAATCCGGCCAGCCTTTTTGCACCTCTACCTTTCCTGCAAATCTCTATGCAGCCTCCAGTTTCCCTTTTTGGTTATTAGGGTTCTCTCCAGCAAGTTTTCAATGGGTTATTCAGTATGTATTTTTTGTTTTGTTTTGTTATTCAGTTGTAATTCCAATTTGGTCCTGGGACCATGTCTGTGTAGCATCCACTTACACTGTGGAGGTTTTTAATCTTCTTTTGGACATTCTGAGAACAGCACTCTGATAAGTTATTATGCTCATTATAGCACCCTCTTGTGGTCATTCAGGGAAACAGCTCCCTAGTTAGGGATTAGGCCAATAGTGCCCTCTTGCGGGCATTCAGAAGACAGCACACTAGTATGTGTTTAGGCCCGCTAGTGCCCTCTCTGGGGCATTTTTAGAATTACACCCTAGTAGGATATTAGATTCTATAGTGCCCTGCTGTGTGCATTTTCAGAACAGCACCCTAGTTAGGGATTATGCGCAATAGCACCCTTTTTGGGGCATTCTGAGAACAGCACCCTAGAAAGGGACTAGGCCCATAGCACCCTCTTGAAAGCACTCTCAGAACCGCACCCTAGTAAGGGATTAGGCTCAATAGTGCCTTCTTTTGGTCTTTCAGAGAACAACACCCCAGTCTTGATAAGGGTGTTCAATACTACCCTCTTTAGAGCATTCTCAAAACAGCACCCTAGAAAGTGATTAAGCTCAAAAGAAAGAAAGAAAGGAAGAAAGAAAGAAAGAGAGAGAAAGAGAAAAAGAGAGAGGGGGGGAGAGAGAAAGGAAGAAAGAAGAAAGGAAGGAAGGAAGAGATTAGGCTCAATAACAACCACTTGGCATTCTTGAGACCTGCACCCTAGTAAGGAATTAGACTCAATAGTGCCTACTTGTGGGCATTCTGAGAACTGCATCCTAGTAAAAATTAGGCTCAGTAGTACCCTCTTGTTGGCATTTACTGGTAGAAAACAGCATCCTAGTAAAGAAATTGTGAGAATGGGAAGAAGAAGAAAAAAAAAAACTTGTCCTACAGTTCCCTTAAGCAGTCCTCCTGTATTTTAATTGTTTTCATTTTTGGTTCTCTCATAGAGTGATTTTTTTCTACCCTGTCTCCTAATACACTGATCTGATCCTCAGCTTTTCCTACAGCTGTGCATTCCTTCCAATGTGTTCTTTGTTAGTACTATGTCAGTCTATATTTCTGACTATTTTTTTTTTCATAGTTATTATATTTTTTCATATGTTGCTGAGCATCTTTACCATCACTATTCTGGACTTTATATCAGGTAAATTTCTTACCTCCATTTCATTTATCTATTCTTCTGGAGAATTCTCTTATTCTTTTATTTGGGGGATGCTTTCTTGCCTGCCCATTTTGGCTGCCTATTTGGCTTTGTGGCTATGTATTAGATAGATCTTCTACACCTCTCAATCTATTACAGGACATTGTCAAATGCTATTTCTGACTAATGAGGACAGGCAAATACTCAAAGCCTCCAGAGACCAGCCTCTACCTGCAATGGGTTGGATTAACTCTTCATCTCAGAAACAAGAACTGTTCAGGACAACTCTCATCTAAGGGACAAAATCAAGGAGAGACCCCTGTACTCAGAGAAATCACTGAAGTCTGATTTGTTCTCAGAAAATGGGACTCAAAACCATGAGGAGAAAGTTGAAGCCTCTCAGAGATGGCAGAGGGAAGGATCCACCAAGTCATTCCTGGGCCCCTGTCCTTCTATGGGATGTTCTCTAAAGAGCCTACAGGGCAACTCCAAGAAAGGCTCCCCTGCCTGGAGCCCACTGCCCCACAGGTAAGTTCAAAGGCCCTCAAGTGCTAAAACAGCAGTGAAAATCTGTTTCTAAAGTGGTGACAAAAGGAGACACAAATAACTGGGCTTATTGTAAGTTCCACTTTTTAAAATCTCAATGGAGTGGTGGCTACACTTGTCAAAAGTCAATGAACTTCATGGACACAGACAATAGGGTGGTGAAGGGGGCAGAGCAGGCTGGAGGGACTCAGTGGGATAGAGATACATGTAATACTTTCAACAATAAAAAATTAGCCGAAAGCGGTTTGGCTCAGTGGATAGAGCGTCAGCCTGTGGACTTAAAGGTCCCAGGTTCGATTCCGGTCAAGGGCACATACATTAGTTGTGGGCACATCCCCAGTAGGGGGCGTGCAGGAGGCGGCTGATTGATGTCTCTCTCTCATCAATGTTTCTAATTTTCTATCCCTCTCCCTTCCTCTCTGTGAAAAATCAATAAAATTATTAAAAATTCAATGAACTTAAAACACATTGAACTTCCAATGGGTACACCTCTTATATGTAAATTATATGTTAGTACAGATGGTTGGAAAGTAACAAAGAGAGGAGAGGAAGGTAAGTCACCGATGACAGCCAGGCTCTCAGCCCAGGGATGCTGCCCCTAGAGGTAAGAAGTCAGGGACTGCAGGAAAAGAAAAAGGAGGAACAGGTCACAGTGGAGCTATACCCTGATTTTTATGGAATGTAAACTGTTATTAGGTATTAGGGAATCTTTGTTGCTGACCCTGATACTTTCACATTTCTTTAAAAGATCTTTCAAACAAAACTGACACTACCAATCATGTGCCACCACCACCACCACCACCAAAACATACTGCACTGGGTCCACATTTAAGCAAGGACCAGAATGACAGTACAATTTGGCCTATACATGGTTAAGTCTACAAAGGACTTTTGGTTAGCTGGCACGGCAAAGGAAACCACAGCCTGCTGGTGCCCTCTGGTGGTCAAGTGGCAAAACTGCATAAGATTATCAAAGTTTTAAATCCGTGGTATCCAGACTAGCTCATCATGTTTGTTAAAACACAGCAGGCTAGGCCCACCCCCCGTTTCTACCTTAGAAGGCGTGAGTAGGGCCTGAAAGTGACCATTTATAACAAGTTTCCAGGTGATGCTGCTACTACTGCTGTTCATGAGGCCACACGGAGATTCACTGAGTTAGTGTTATCTCCTCCAATACATTGCATCTGTCATACTAGATGATATGCTAGGAAATTAATTAAAACCAGCATTTTTCTACCTCTGCACAGTACTTATGGATGACTTTTTGTTGATTTTTTTTACCTTCTAGATTTTTTGCAATGGGATTATAACTTTTTTTCTTTTTAAGCAAAACAATGAGACCCAACACAATCACTCTTATTGGACAATTACCACCACAATGGTCTTCCAAGAGGCAGGCACAGACCTCTTTGCAAAGATGGACTGGGCACTTCTGAGTGTGGGCTCTTCCTTGGCTTTTTTTAAAAATATATTTTATTGATTTTTCACAGAGAAGAAGGGAGAGAGATAGAGAGCTAGAAACATCGATGAGGTAGAAACATCAATCAGCTGCCTCTTGCACACCCCCTTCTGGGGACGTGCCCACAACCAAGATACATGCCTCTGACCGGAATCAAACCTGGGACCTTTCAGTCCTCAGGCCGATGCTCTATCCACTGAGCCAAACCAGCTTCGGCTTCCTTGGCTTTTTAATAACCTTCTGTTGAAAGCCCTGTCCTAGTAAAGTCCCAGGAGGATGAGGGTTGGGCCCCCATGCTGTGGGCCTGGCTCCCCAAACATGGGAGGAGACCCTTCTTCTTCCAGGCTGGTACTCCCTCTGCCTTCGGACTCCAAAGGCCTCCCACTGTCCCCAGGCTTTTACTCTCAGGTTCTTCCCCTGCTCCTACAAGAGCTCTTGAGATCTGGACCCAGCCCCCACCCTACTTGTTTGCTGATGGGTCAGGTTTGAGGCTGCAGAGGTAAAGGCAGTCAGCTCCCACTGGCTTTGCAGAAAGGACTCCCAGACATGTCAGGGACCAGTGGGGGTGGGGTAGGTTCCTGGAACCAGCATTTCCAAGACCACAGGGACGTCCCTGCATCAAGTTTTTCTGGTTCTCCCTAGGAGTCAGCCGAATTTTTCTCAGACGTGCTAAAAGCCCGAGTTTGGCAGTTCCCACACATCTCTCCTCCAAACTCTACCATGAGAGAGGGATTGCAGTTTAGGGGCATACTCCAGAAGGGAAAATTCCAATGATGGACCCCAATTGGCCTAGCTAGGGTCTGGAACTCACCTCGGGCCAACTGATTGTGACCAGAGTTCAGGGCTCTGGTGATGAGCACACAGCCCCCAATGAGGACCACTTGTACTTGATTGGCTTGGGGCAGGATTCACCCTCCCAAAGGGAGCTGGGCAAAGTGTCCCAGCAGCTGGGTGGGATTGGGACATAATCCCCCTGGCTCTCAGGGGTTGGAGCTTGAATCCAGGCCCAAGGCAATGCCCATGCAGGGGCCGGGGCTGCCTCTGTGGCTGGATCTCCCTCCTGCTGTGGCCAGTGAAAGCCTGGGCTCTGCACATAGCTGCTCTACCCCTTCCTGCAGCAGGTGGGGGTGCTGCAGAAGGGGCAGTGCCTGCTGCTTCATGCTCCATACCACCTGACCAGTACAGAGGGGCCCCTCCAGATGGGGAATGGACCCAGGATTATCTGGTGGGCCCAATGCAATAGGGTCCTTGACAGAGGGATAGGGAGATAGATGAGTAAGTCAGAGGGAGATGTGGCTACGGAAGAAAGGCACAGAGGCATGACACTGCTGGTTTGAAGATGGACAGAGATCCTGAGTCAAGGCAAATAGAGGCACCTCCAAAGCTGGAAAAGTCCGGGAAGCAGACTCTCCCTAGAGCCTCCAGAAAGGAATGCGGCCCGGCTGACACTTCGGTTTGAGCCCAAGGAGAGCACGTTGGACTTCTCCCCTGCAGAACTGCAGGCTAAATTGTGTGGTTTAAGCCGCTGAGTTCCGTACTTGTTACAGCAGCAGCAGGAGGGGGAATAGTGTATCCTGACAGAGAACACCTCAGAGCTGCCAAAGAACTGTTTAATCTTTTGTAACAGTTTTAGTGAGATACAATTCACGTACCATTCAATTCACTCTTTAAAGGTTACAATTCCTCATAGATTTGTAAGGGGTTGTTTTACAACCTCTGGAAACGGTCTCCCCTTTTAACCTCTGAAATATCCATTATTAACAAACTTCAAGTACAACCCCAGAGGCTTATATAACATATTTTTGCTCCTTATCAGTGGTTATTAAATAAATGGCTGACACTAAATAGCTCATCCAGGTCCAGTTGTGCTTCCTGATTCAGAAGTTCAATGTCAGGTGAAAGGAAGCAAGTTTGTTATTAGCTTAGCAGCTGGCAGCAGCAGCCCTCTCTGGAGAGAAGCTTTCCATATAGAAACACACCTTGATGCGCTGGGGGAGAGATGACATTTGAGAACGGGCAAGGTGACAGGCATCAGTCACCCGAGCTGGCTGAGTCATTCTCTCTGAGACAAGAGGGAACTTGCTTTGCTCCATCGAGGGGGAGAAAATGAAGAAAGAGGGACAGAGAAGCTTGGACGTGATGGTAGGTACTGGCAGGGTGGTGAAAGCCGAATATACCAAATTCCCACTCAAACCTGGAGTAGGATCTGGACCCTGTCCTATTCCATTGACCAGTCTGTTCATTCCTGTGCGGCCATGACACTATTTTGATTACTGTAGGCACAATCAATTGTTTTAATATATGATAGGGGGTGAATCTCACCAACAGCAAGCTGAGTGAAAGAAGCTGGACACAAACAGAACGTTAAGTAATATTCCACTTAGATGGAATTCTAGAACAGGTGGAAGTAAGCTACAGTGACAGGAAACAGATCAGCGGTTGCCTGGGTCAGGCCCAGGGTTGGGAGGAAGGGGGCTGGGGGAATATAGACTATAAAGGGGCTTCAGGGAACCTTCCAGAAAGATGGAACTGTTCTATGAGGTTGGTGTTGACTGGGTTGGTGGTTACAAGAGTGCACACATTTATCAAAACTTCAAATTGTAACACTTAAAGTGTATTAATTATATTGTATGTAAGTTATACCTTGATTAAAAATAAGTCTCCCTTAATTCATTGCTGTTTCCAAAAATTGTTTTTCTATGTTTATAAAATTACTCTTCCAGATGAATTTTAAAGTGCTTTATAAAAATGTTTTAAATTACATTAGGCTCTTGATAGAACTTATATTAGTTTCTTTATTAATTTGGGATATAACGGATACTTCTATACTATTAAGACTTTCCATCCCCAAACAAGATGTGTCTTTTCATTTATTAAAATCTTCTTTGGTAAAAGTTTTGTCATTTTGGTAAAAGCCACACATGTATGGCATATGTGTGCTGTCTACAATTCTTATGAAATATTTTAGCATATATTTTATATTGGGTGTTTGTGATTGTTAAAGGAGTGTTTAAATAATATTTTCTAGCTAATTTCTGATATATGAAAAGGTTCTTGATTTTCATATGCCAGTATGCCTCAGTGATTAAGCATCATCCCATGCACCAAGAGGTCACCATTCAATTCCCAATCAGGCCACTTGCCCAGGTTGCAGGCTCCAAGAGCAGGAAGCAGCCTGATTGATGTTTTGCTCTCACATCGATGTTCCTCTCTCTCTTCCCCTCACTAAAATCAATAAAAACTTTTTGTTATTTTAAAAAGGCCCCTGATTTTTATTTATCTTGAATCTAGCTACATTGCCTAAGTTTCTTATTGTTTTGATACTCTATTAAACTGATTTTATATTTGAGGTGGATAATCTTGCTACCTGGAAATCATGTTTTGTCTTTCATTTTCCAATTTACACTGACTGCCTTTTTCTGACCTAATATCATCGTCTGAAGCACCTAGAACTTTTGAACAGTTGCAATGATAGTGGGCATTTCTATTTTGTTGTTGTTTAATGAAGTTTACTGTTTACTGTTGATTTCTGGTAAATACTTCAAGAAATCACCCTCCTGTTTGGGGGATTCTGAGTATTTTGGTCAGTAATAGATGTTGAATTATGTCTAGTGTCTTTTCAATATTAGCCTAGGTCAGTGGCTCTCAATACTGGCTTCACGTTAGGATCACCTAGAATCTTTCTCAAGTCAATCTCTCCTCCCTGCCCCCCCACCCCTGCCTCAAATCAATTTTTTAAAAGTATATTTAAAAATTACTGTTGCCTGAATACCCTCTCGTCTGGATTCTGATTTATTGGGTCCGGAGTGGAGCCAGGCATCAGCTCTCCTGGTAACTGTAACGTCTCCCAGGGTTCAGAGCGGCTGAGCTAGAACTCTGCTTCTGAACCTTTGCTGGGCCTGGGAATGGGGGCTTGTTAGGAGTGCGCACACTCAGTACCATCCTAGACCTACAGAGTCAGCATCTGTATTTTCACAGGAGCTCCACTCAGTTGATTCCTCCACCCATTGCAGTTTGAAGAGCACTGAAGATAATTATGTATCAAGTTGTTTTTTTTTTACTTTTATCCTATGAATGTGATAAATTACAAAACTAAATTTCCCCAATTTTTAAACTACTCTTGCACTCCTATAATAAAACGGTGGCTTAATACACAGATGAACCCAATTAGTGAATGTTTTATTTAGAATTTTTGTATCAATATTCAGAAGTAAGAAAGATAGATCTACATAATTTTTTTAATGCTGATTTCTCCGACTTTGGTATCAGGACCTGCCTCGTAGGTTGTTTCCCTATATTCACTCCTAATTATGTGGACTTCTCTTTGTAAAACTGGCCAGAAATGCCTGGTCAGTGTGGCTCTGTGGTTGAGCATCAACCAATGAACCAGAAGGTCACAGTTCAAATCCAGGTCAGGGTACATGCCTAGATTGCAGGCTCACTCCCCAGCAGGGGACATCTGATCAGTGATTCTCTCTCATGATTGATGTTTCAATCTCTCTCTCTCCCTCTCCCATCTTCTCTGAAATCAATAAAAATGCATTTTTTTAAAAACTGGCCAGGTTTTATAGTTTGTTGATCTGTTCAAGAAATAAGCTTTTTTTCCTTTTTATTATATATTGATTTCCTATATATTCTAAAGCCTATTTTGGGGGAGAAAAATTAATACTTTGGAACTATTTCTGTTCTTAATCGTTTCAGACTGTCTTAATTACTGTTCTAGGGAGCATTTTAGTCTCCCTTCCAAGAGATTTTGGTAAATCCATTGAGTACTCTAAAACTTCCCTTTTCTCTAACTTCCTCGGTCCCTCCAGGCACCTGGGAGTGAGTCAGGAGATAATGACATCACTTTGGAAAGGTTTCCCAACTGACGTGCCACTCCCGTGGCTGACGGCTGCTTGCTGGGGAGGTATGTGGACTCCGATCTGTCAGGCCTGAAGCACATTTGCCCTAATAAATGTCTTTACCACATGCTGAGAAATCCTGATGAGGAACCTGGGTCCTGGGGTAACCTGGCCAAGAATACTCTGTTCCATCTTCCATTGTAACAATGAAACGCTGAGTGCCTGCTAAAAGATGCACACTTTATTTTAAATATAAGAATAGGATGATTGTTCGAAAAGAGCTCCAGCTGGTTAAATTTAGGTTCCTGCAATAAAACTCGGCTCCCACACATTCTCTGGCTTTGGGCCCCGGAGGGCTGCAGGTTCTCCCGACCGAAAGGGAGTCTGCGGTCTTGCGTGCCTGGGTTTTCCAGTGGTTTTGATGCTCTGAGTCAGGGCGTCAGGAACTGCACTGACCTCAAGAACACTTCCTCTGTTATTTGAGTGACCCGCTTCTAGACCACTGTTGCCAGTTAGGAAAAGTCCTATTCAGTAAATTACTTTCAGAGAACCCTTGGGCAGAAAACCAGGTGGCTGCTTTCCATTGGCTTGACCAGGCAGGTCCTCTCTGCCCCTGTCCTTTGAATGTGTTGACTTCTTGGTGTCCACCTGCCAGGGCCTTCAAGAACGCTAAGCCGCCAACGGGCATCAAGTCAGGGCTCCACCAGGCCTAAGGAGGCTCTCCGGTTCTGTTAACAAACTTAGCCTGGCGTCCCGTCGGTCTTGTCACAGCTCCAACGCAGCCTGGCCTCTTTCCTTTGTCTTCGTTGCTCCTTTAAGGACTTTTTCCATTGGCTTCCAACATCTTCCCCTCCATACCAAGTCTCACGTGAGTGGATGCACCAGGGAGAGTGCCCAGAGGAGGCATGGGTGAGGAACAGGTAGGGCTGCACCAGCCATTCCTTCTAACCTAGAAGGATGGAGCGGACAGCTGGGGGAGGGGGAGTGTGTGAGAGGGAAGTAGCATTGCTGAGCTCTCTGTCTACTTGGACATGTGTTCAGAGGAAGGAAGACTGGATGGGACAGGGCTGGTTGTCTTCATGAAGTTGGGAACTTAATTACATGGAACAGAGGATTTAGAGATAGAAATGTGCACATGGTTTAAATGTGGTTGGACTGGAAGGTTAGTAAAGGGAAGAAGAGGCAGCTGAGGCTGAAGAGCTGAGTGCCTTCTCTGTAGAGCCAAGGTGGGTAAATGTAATTATACAGCTCCAGGAGATGGGTGAGTTAGGAAGTCGATTGGGACTGCAGCCTGTCAGGTATCTGGAACCCCACACTCTATTCACACTGAGCTCTTCCTTTGAGCTCGGGAACATTGTATTAGGCCGACTCATCCTCAGTCATGCTGGGTAACAAACTCAGCAATCCCAGCAGCTCAGAGCAGCAGCATGTACCTCATGATCACAGAGCTGCGAGTTGGCTGGGGCAGCCCCATGACAGGCTCTGGGGTACGTTTAGTTTCCTCCCAGGTGTATCTCATTCTGGAGCCATTGGCCACCTGGGCTATGTTCTTCGCATGGTGAGTAGCAGAAGGTGCAAGAGTGGGTGTGCGCCCCCATTGGTTTGGCTCAGTGGATAGACCATTGTCCCGTGGACTGAAGGGTCCCAGGTTCGATTCCGGTTAAGGGCACATGCCAGGGTTGCAGGCTCAATGGTCAATCCCCAGTGGAGGGCATGCAGGACGCAGTCGATCGATAATTCTCTCTCATCATTGATCTCTCTCTCTCTCTCTCTCTCTCCATTCCTCTCTAAATCAATAAAAGTATATATATATTTTTTTAAAAGTGGTATGTGGCAACACAGATGTTCTTTGGCAAATTTGTCACTTCTACTCAGATTCCAGTTATCAGAGCAAGTCACATGGCCAAGCCAAATATGCATGGAGCAGAGAATTACCCTCTTCCTACTCTAGTGGGATGCAACTCAGCACCTTGCAGCAAAGGGATGAATGTGGGATTGGAAACAATGATTTGATTATCTACTAACTAACAACTTTAGCTTCTGGTTCATGGGTGCCCACGTGTTATGATAAAAGGAGTGCTGAAGTGGGTCTAGAGTCCTGGGTTCTTTCTTGACCTCTGCAAGTCCATGAGTCTGGAAGACCCTTAATTTCCTGACAGGTCCAGTGATTCCTAGCCCGGATTATGTGACATGTGGAAGGTTCCAGAGAGAGAACAGGTATGAATGATCACCACTAAGCAGATGAACATAAATCAGAATATAAACACAATTTCTGTGACCTTTTCAGTATTTTACCACCTTCCAACTGAGTTCTAATTCATGGGTCAGGAACTACCTGAATAGCAATAGTGGTGGCCATTTCTTTAACCTGTCAGAACTGTGAAACTGAACAAGTCTGAATGGAATTCAATGAATGAATTTCAGTTAAGGGTCTCTGATTGCAAGCAAGACAGATTGTGGTTCTGGCTAGCTGGAAGCATACAGGGAAGCTCTGTGGTAGCTCAGAAGGCTTATGGGAAGGCAGGAGAAACAAGCTTAGAAACAGCAGGAACGGGGCGGCACTGTACCTGCAGTGAGCCAACTTTAGCCTTTGCTGTCCTGTGTCTCTCTACTTGTCCTTGTATCTCAGAGTCCCAACGAGTCTGATGGATGGAATATAGGCTCTATGCCCCTAGAACTCATGGGCAATTCTGAGTTTTGTGATGGGTTCTGAAGATCCCTTTGGCTTCTTTAGCAATGAAGTGGGGAACTTCCTGACCTGCTCCCCAAAGATTGCACTCAATTAAATAGGAGCAAGTGCCCCCAAAAGCATCAAGGGCTATTTTTAAAAGAGCAATGAATATCTGATGACCATAAAACAAGTGCCCATGACAAATGAATAGACAATCTCTAACTTATTGCAAGTGGTGGAAAATGACAGCTCATAGGCTCACTCTGAGCCATAATGTTTTTTGGAAGGGACTGAGACCCATGGAGAGATGCCAAGTCCCAGACCAGGCAGCCCTTGGCATTCCTTTTTGTGCCTTTCCCTGGAATGGCCAAAATGGCTAATGTTTGTTAGCTAACAAAATGCCACCCAATTCTTTTCCTACCTCTACTTCATAATAAAAGGAGCTACATTTAGTAAGTAGTTACTATGTGCCAGGCACCATGACTGCAATAATTAATGCTTCCCACCCTCTCATTGAATCCTCTCACACTAAGCCTATTGGGTAATTACTATACCTATCCCCATTTTAACATATGAGAATACCAAGGCACAGATCTAGCAAGCTAGGTTGGTAAGAATTAGAATGGGGATTCGAACCCAGTCTTGGTTGGAATCATAGAATGTTTTCACCAACAGTGCTTCAAGGAGGATGCCATAGGTATAGAACTCAGGGGTCTTATTCAGGGGAAATGGGGACTATTTTGCAGGTGCCTGGAACAGGAAGTAACCATAAGACCAAGGGAGGAAGAAGAGATTCGGAAAAGACTGTTTCAAAAGTCACAAAGTAAGACAAAAGGATGGAGAGCTTTACCAACCCTTGAGGATTTCTCTGAAGTGTTGAGCTGTGAAGAGTTGAAAGAGCTGCTAATGTCACTGCATTCCCGCTTCAGCTCCTTATTGGCGAGGGACTTGTTTCCTGTGGTTCCAGGGATGATTTATATTCCATTCCTATTTCTCACGCGGAATGGCCTGTGTGCGAGGCCAGGTGTGGAGCCTGAGCACAGCTGGCTCTCACTTGAGGGCCCTCCTGCCATTTTAAGATGACCTCACCCCATTCCCTTGCCTTTTTGAATATGCAATTCATGCCTCTTTTCAAACATTCAGATAATGATTTATGGGCTTTGTTTTCTTGCATTATCCTGCAATAAGAGGTTTTTAATTTGTTTAGGCACTTGATAACCGTTCTTTATAGGGTAGTTGTAAATGTATCTCTCAAGGAGTGGTCAAAAAAGAGCACTTTCTTATTTCTGCCATGCTGGTCATATTTTAGTCTTGGCTCAAGGACTGCTTCCCACCCTCCTGTACCTTCCAAACCTACCTTTGAAAGGCCCATGGAGAATAGAGGGCTAATGACTATGAGGCTTTGGCAGGAAGAAACCTGGATTTGCAACTTGCCTCTGACACAAACCAGCTGTATGACTTTGGGCAAATAGGGGACTGCTGCACAGTCACTCCCAGGAGCAGCCAGGAACTCTGCTGAGGGCAGTGTCCACGCCCTGTCCTTTCAGAAAGCAGCAGGTCCTAGGAAGCATGGCCATACCACCCCAGCCACAGCTGATGAGCCAGGTGGGCATCTGGCTTGTGATGCTGGCATGAAAGGAGAGTGGTAATTAACTAGGCCAGATTCCCTTTCAGAAATCTGAACTGGGAAATGTAAGGAGCAAATCAGGCAGCTGGGAGGGGGGTGGCCCGGGACCAGGCGCTGTGAGGCAGATGAAGCCTGGTGGGGAAGCCAGGATGAAGATGGAATACTTGGTCTGAGAGCCGCCATGAACCCAGCTCATCCCCAGGGCAGGTACACTGTGGTCCCTGTGGAAGGGGTGCTATGGCAGAACACTTTTCTGTACTGTTATAATAAAAGAAAACAGGTGATGCAGCCACTTTTGCCTGGGTTGGGAGGGGAAAGAAGACATTGGGGAAAGAAATCTTTTCTCAGACCTCCTCCCCTCATGGGAGTTTTTGGGGGAGAGGGGTCAGCATGAAGAGAATGCCTCTGTTTGGCAGAGAGTATTATTGGGTTTGGGGTGATCAGGGAGCCCAGAAACCAGAGTGGGGATAGTTCAATTGTTTGGCATAACCAAGAGGCTGAGTTTGAAGGGAGGATCCCCAAAATGGAATCAGGACATGTTGGGGCCTCCTCCTCAGATGTTCAGGAGACTGCAGACTGTGAAGGGAGGACCGCAGGGAAGTTCCTAGTGATGGGGACTAGAGGTTTTCAACACTGTAAGAATATTCACAGTGAAGCAGCTTACGTCACAGAGAGGTAAACCCCTTTCACCATCCAACATCTTCAGTAAAACAGTACAAAGCTGCTGTTTAAAAACAGCTGAGGAGACAGAGCCCCAGAGGTTCCTGAGAAATTTAGGAGCTGAGTGCTCCCTTGTGCCTGGAGTAGGAGTTTGCCAATGGACCTCCAGCCACAGCTGCAGGACAGGGGAGTCGTGTCCTGTGTGCCCAGCAGCATGGGTGCCCACAGGTGGTGTCATGCACAAGTCAACCAGGATCAGCCAAGGAAAAGCCACAGGTGCAACGTGTGACAACTTCTCATTGGGAAAAAGAGCCCTGTTGACCCAACAGCTAAGAGGGACCAGCATATGTCACATCTACAAGACAATGTCCACAAGCTCCTACTGGTAGGAAGTTCAGCACTTCCATCCTGAGGCCTCCCCAGCACATACCCATGCCAGGCAAAGAATCAGCTGCCACCTTTGCCCCTGAGTGTCATTATTGAAAATGGGTCCCAATGTCTGCAGGATGCTGTGGACAACTACAATGATGCCCTGCTGGTCCTGACCCAAGGGTACCTCTCATCAGGCTCCAAGGCCTCAGTATCCTTAGGTCATCTTCATGAGGTTAGGATCCTCCCCAAATCTCCACACCAGCAGGTGGCTGAATCCTGAGATCCCAGCCTCAGCCCTAACTGTGTGAGGAGCAGCACAGCCCTGCTGGCCAGGCAACCTTGGCTATATCCATCAGATGACCACCCCCTTCCCCCCGCCTGCCAGCCTCCCTAACTTCAGATCGCAGGGAGAAGGGGCTGGAGGCTCCATTTTTTCCTCCCCACAAGCTCTTGGTTTGCTTGTGCCAGAGCTTTGCACAAGGGAGGCCAGCGCCTGCTAGTTCTGTTCTACAGCAGCCCCCACCTGGAAAATAGGGGCCCACCCTCTTTCCATCTGAAAACACAGGGCCACCTAGTGACTCCCAGCAGACGCAAAGCTACTCCAAGATGTCCTTCTGTCTCCACTTATTCAAAAAAACAGCTGGGAGCTTTTTCCTCTCTATTAAAAAAAAATTGCTGCATATTACATTGCGTTGAGAGGAATAGATGATGAGCCCCTGGGAAGATATGAATTTCCATTTTGTTACAAAAACATACAAGCCAACTGCTGAGAATCCGATCCCCTCATTTTGCTTATAAAACATGCTTTGTATTAGTTCATTTTTTTTCCCAGAGCATATTATTAATTTGTATTGTTCCTTTTTTAGAACTTAGCTAATGGCTTATTCATTTTTTTAAGACTGACTGTAAGAGAACTTTCCCTTCAAATAAACATAGTTAAATCGTCTAAGTAAATCACATTAAAACAATGTGTGAACCCAGCATAACCTATCTCCCCTCTCCGTGTCCACACTGGTCACTGTGCCCCACTCCACCCAGTTCTTTTCTCCATCAGGGTGAATTCATTCATTCATTCATGCATTCATTCATTCATTCCTAAAACCAAGCAAGATAGCTCTGGCCTGGTGGCTTAGTTGATTGGAACATCATCCCATCTACCAAAAGGCTGCAGGTTCAATTCCTGGTGAGAGTTCAGGTTTGATCTCCACCTGGTCAAGATGTATATGGGAGGCAACTGATCGATGTTTCTTTCTCATATTGATGTTTCTCTCTTTCTCTCCCTTCCTCTCTAAATATCAATAAATATATCCTCAGGTAAGGATAAAAAGGCACATTTTATAAAATAAAAACAAGAAGACAGGAAAAGGACAATGTTATAAGCAGTTGAACACCGGATGAATTTACAAAGTAGGGGTGTGAAACCAACAATGAGGTGCACTCACTGCTCACCTGGAGCCTTGTGCCTTCCTCTCCCTGGAAGGGGCCTGATGGTGCTTTCTCGATGGTGAGCATTCTCTACTCATCTCGAGTACTTCCAACATACTGACTGGGGAGAGAACTCGTCAGGGTCCATGGCCAGTGGGTGGCCATGAGGTCAACAGAAGCCCCTGTCCCAAATCCACCTGCCCCCACGTACCTGATGGGAAGGAAGAGGCGAGCTGCCTGGCAGGACAGGGCCCCTTCCTCCATCCTGTCCAAACTGCCCTCCTCTGTAGATGGAGCCATTTCTTCCCACGTGCTATTGATTAAGTTTATCAATTCTGTCTCTTCCTCCTCCATTTTGTTTGAATTTATTACTTCCCTTTTCTCCTTTTTCTTGGTTTGTAACTCAAAGGGAGCAAAGTTCATCAAGTTATCAACTTGATTTACTGTTTCTCTTTTCTCCCCTCCCTAATATAAGCACTGGGAGCAATAAATCTCCTCTAAGTACTGCCTTGGCAGCATCCCAGAAACTGAGATAGGTCACTTTCTTGGTTTTGTTCTTTAAATATTCTGTGGAGTCCTCAACGTATTCCTTCACGAAAGGTTTATTTAAGAAAGAATCTGCTCTGCTGAATGAACACAGTAAGAAACAGATGAAAAAAGAGGTTCGACCAGAGAAAGGAAGATGGAGATAAAATGGTCATTTGTCCATAATGTGATTTTATTCCTAAAATAATCACATGGAAAACTTTTAGGATTAATAAAAGTTGAGCTAAGATACAAAGTAAACATAGATACAAAGTAAACATTCACAAATCAATTCCTTTCCTCTATGCCAACAATTAGAAAATAAAAGGGTGGGGGAAGCCATACAAGATAGTAACTACAAAAGTTTAAATAAGTTTAAAATAAATATGCAGAAACTATGTAAAAGCTGAGAGTTATCGAAGAAGTCAAGAAAATAGAGACATTGTTCTCATGGTAGGACTCAAATGTTGTGTCGATATAGTTTCTTTGCGAATGGATGTACAAAGCAATGTCAAGCAAAATCTCAACAGAAATCTTTGGGAAACGGGCCCAAATGATTCTGAAGCATAGCTGGAAAAACAGGGACATAACTTTTCCCACCTCTCCTCCTGGGGAGGGGAGGTCTGGATGGAGGGTAGGTGGGGACAGAGAACTGGCCACCAGTGAGTGCCTTTGGTCCTGAGCTTCCAAAGTGGTCCCAGAGCAACTGCCAGAAGAAGGTCTCGGGCATTTCTCCACAGGGGAGGATGAGAGTGTATTTCAGTCATTCTACAGACAGTCACTGAGCACCAGCCACAACAGCAGGGATCAGGATGGAGCAGTGAACCAGACAAAGCCCTTTGCCCTGGGACCTGATGTCAGTTGGGAAGGCAGACAATAGACCAGGAAACGTGTTATCACATCAAGGTGCTGTGAGGAGCAAAGCAGACGCTTTTGGCCAGAGCCAGAAGGCAGAAAAGCACAAATAGAAGGGATGATTGTTGCAGAATGGTGAGGAGTGAAGCAGGTGATGTCATCGCCTCCAGCTGCACTTCCTTTTTACAAAAGCCTCCTGGCCTTCCTGCCCTAGAAGGCCATCCATGTGGCCACAGCCACACCTGGTAATTGAGATACCTGGCCTGAGGCAGCCAGGCAGTTTCTCTTTCCAGGAATTTGAAATACAACACAGAGCTGAGTGAAGTCCTTGAGTAAAGGGGCACCGAGTGGCAGGGGGTGGGGAGTGAGGCTTAGAGGGGCATTGGGTAGGCTGGATCCATCTGCCAGCTGAAGAATGGGGAGCTGAAGGCAGGTGCTGGGGTTTAAAGAAGAGCTGGGGCACTGGGGTAGAGAATAGGGATTTCACTGTGCCCTGGAGGGACAGAGACAAAGATAGAGACAGAGACAGGGAGACAGAGGTAGAAACAAAGATAGAAACACAACAGAGACAGATACACAGAGACAGAGAGCAGGAAAATGGAAACAGAGAACCACCCATGACTCTCCAGGGACCCTGACACTGAGCCCTGGGTCTCACAATAGATTCTATGAGAAGCCACCAAACTGAGCTAGTACACTGATTTTCCATGCACTGTTTTAGGTTATATACTTTTAAAATATTTAATATTCTTCTTTAATAGCTTACCAGCATTTTAAGAAATGTTAAAATTACTGAAACTAGAATTTTAGTCTAGTTTAGTCTTGACTATCCTGTTTATGTGATGGTAGTCCAAATTTATAAGATTTCATATAAGAATTTTCAGTTTATACTGATTTCTCTTTAATTCTTTAAAAAGTCATTTTCAGTTTTTCCAACATTTAGCACTTTTAGGAGTCTTTTACCAATTTTTCTGAATGACTATCTGATTAATTCAGCAATGTACTGATGTATCAGACTCACTGCTGCTCACTGTTTATAAAGCTGGCAAGCAATCTGTATTCCATGGAATAGCTTTAAAAGAATTTTAAAGTTGTGATCTTATCTTCAGATAGCATTCTAAACAATGTTCAGTTTGTCTGTCTCAGAGCTATGAAGAGAGAAGAAAACAGGAGAACCAGCATTCAGCACAGCCTACTTCCAGGAGGCTGGGGCAGAGGAGCAGAGGAGCACTATTAGCAAGGGGTGATGGATGTTAAGTGCCACTTGAAGGATGTCAGGACCAAGTGGAGATTAGAGCAGATATACAAAGAAAGCCCAGTGGCCATGCACAAGACCTGCAGCAAGTCCCCTACCCAGAGGCCCTGCTAAAGGGCTAAATTACAGACTAGCACTTAACAGTACTCCTTGGGCCTTACAATACAGCTTTCCAATTTCCCCAAGAATGTGGAACACAGGAAAGAATGACTGTCCTCCAAGATTTATCAAAAAGAGCCCCAAAAGAATATGGCAGAGCACACAAGCCCATCTGAAAAATCTAGAATGGCTCTCAGGTCTTGAAGACTATACTGGGAACCTCCCAAATGGATAAACATATCTCAGAAAAGACTTGTGTCCTCCAGAAAGTCACTGACCACACAAAAGGATCCACAGCGGGGCCTATCCAAGAAGTCTTTTTGTCTCCTTCCCCCCCCCCATTGACCCCTCCCGAGCCACTCCTACCCCCAGGGCAAACTCCCACTGCCCTAGTGTCTGTGTTCATTGGTTATGCTAATATGCATGCATACAAGTGGCTGCACCAGTCTGCATTCCCACCAGCAGTGCAGGAGGGTTCCTTTTTCTCCCCCATCCTCACCAGCACTTGTCCTTTGTTGATTTGTTCATAATAGCCATTCTGACAGGTGTGAGATGGTACCTCATTGTTTTTTTGAGTTGCATCTCTCGGATGATTAGCGACTTTGAGCATGTTTTCATATATTTCTCGACCTTCTGTATGTCCTCTTTCAAAAAAGTGTCTATTTAGGTCTTTTGCCATTTTTTATTGTTTACTAGTATCTTCCTTTTCGTTAAGTTGTATTAGTTCTCTGTATATTTTGCAGTGTCCAAACAGTCTTAGTGGGCAGTGGCTCTACCCATAACCTACGGAGTTCTTGACCTATAGACAAGACCCCTGCTTAGAGAGATGATGTGTCTCTACCATTAGTTGTTGACCTCATCAAGGTTCCTTGTCCTGATTCCATCTGCCTACAACAATCTTCTGTTGAAGGTTTGCTTTTCCAAATGTGGTCAACCACAGAGGAAATAATTCATGGATCATGGCGCCAGGTGTTTTCCAATAACCTTGGCACAACACTTCTCACCAAAAAATGAACTAAGTTGGAGTTTTGGGTTGATGCATCATTCTCATCTTGACTAATATGGATTTGTCCTCGAGAGCAGATGGTCTGGTGGATGGCCTTGATCAGAACTCTGCTTGACCCATGCCTGACCACCACCATCCCCAACAGAAAAAAACAGCTAACTCCCTAGTAAGTTTGGCTCAGTAGATAGAGTGTTGGCCTGCGGACTCAAGGGTCTCAGGTTCGATTCTGGTCAAGGGCATGTACCTTGGTTGCAAACACATACCCAGTGGGGAATGTGCACGAGGCAGCTGATCAATGTTTCTCTCTCATCAATGTTTCTAACTCTCTCTATCCTCTCTCATCCCACTGTAAAAAAATCAGTAAAATACATTAAAAAAAGAAAAAATGGCTAACATTTGTATACAGGTTTGTATAGGCATGTTTTCCATTCTGTTGGTTATAATACATCTAGATTTAGAATTGCTAGAGTAAATGGCAACTCTGTGTTTAACTTTTTGAGGAACTGCCAGACTGTTATCCAAAGTGGCTGCACCAATTTGACCACCAGCGGTGTATGAGGCTTCCCATCTCTCCACAAGCTCATCAACACCTGTCTTTTCATTTCTGATCTTTTTTTTAGATAAAATTAACATATATTATATATTATCTGCCTTATGGATTATGGCCATTCTAGTGAGTGTGGAGTGGTATCTCAACACAGTTTTAATTAGCATTTCCCAGATAAAAGATGAGCATCTTTTCATGTACTTATTGGCCATCTTTGAAAAATGTCCATTAAGATCTTGGCCCATTTTAAAAATATGCTTTTTATTAATTTCAGAGAGGAAGGGAGAGAGAGAGAGAGAGAGAGAGAGAGAGATCCATGATGAGAGAGAATAAATGATCAACTGCTTCCTGCATGCCCAACTAGAGATCAAGCCTATAACCCGGGTATGTGTCCTAACAGGCATCAAACTGTGACCACCTTGTTCATAGGTTGACACTCAACCATTGAGCCACACCTCTTGGGCCCTTTGCCCAATTTATTTTATTGTTGAGAGGTTTTTGTTTCCCCCTCCTGACACCAAATATGTGGTATCTTTTCCAACCTCATTTCTCCAATGTTCTAAAACCAGCTGGGTGTCCTATAAGTCAATCCTATCCTGACACTAGTGTCAGACTCCACAGGTTTAAAAGCTCAGTTCCAAAAGACTGTTCTCATGTCAAATGCCAGCAGCAAGTACAGGAGTCTCCAAGTTACCTAACCTGGCTACAAAGTTAGGGTGTCTCCCTCTTACCCTTACACAGGAGACTCTGTCCTCTCAGGGTTGGAACGCACCAACCTCCCAGCCTGGGAGGTTCTCCACCTCAGCTCTCTGAAACCTTTCACTTAAAAAAGTTTTTATGGAGACTTCATATGTATGCAGGATTGTGCCATTAGTGATTAACTCAATCTCAAGCCCATCTCCCTTCCCTAGAGGTTGGGGGGATGGGGCTGAAGTTCCACCTTCTAATTATGGCTGGGACTTTCTGGAAACCAGCCCCCCATCAGGGCACACCAAAGGTCACATCTCATTAGAACAAAAAATGCTTCTATCACCCTTTTCACTTAGGGAATTCCCAAGCATTTTAGGAGCTCTGTGCCAGGAATTGAGGACAAGGAGCAAACACCTTTATTATTCCATAAGTGGGTTGTCTTTTATTATTGAGATGAAAGAATTCTAGATATTTGAGTTCTGCATATTCTAGATAACAGTCCCTTATTGGACATACAACTTGTAGATCTTTTTTCCCATTCAGTGAGTTGTCTTTTAACTTTCATATTGGTGTCTTTTGAAGCGCAAAGCTTTTAATTTTTCTGAAGTCCAATTTACCTATTTTTTGTTGATTTTTTATGGTTTTGACATCATAGTTAATAAGCCGTAACCAAATCCAAGGTGACAAAAATTTATCCCTATTTTTTCCTAATTATTTTATAGTCTTTGTTCTTATATTTAGGTCATTTGGGGCTA
This sequence comes from Lasiurus cinereus, assembly GCA_011751065.1. Taxonomy (NCBI): domain Eukaryota; kingdom Metazoa; phylum Chordata; class Mammalia; order Chiroptera; family Vespertilionidae; genus Lasiurus; species Lasiurus cinereus. The sequence goes on along the minus strand of JAAGEH010000393.1, from coordinate 185,780 downwards.
ATTTTGTATGTGGTGTGCAGTGGGTATAGACTTCAGTATTTTTGCCTGTGGATATCCAGGAGTCCCATCACCAGTTGTTGAAAACACGATTCTTTCCTCCATTGACTGTCTTGGCACCCTTGCCAGTTATAAATTGACTGGAAATGTGAAACTTAATTATGGACTCTGAATTCTATTTCATTCATCTATATATCTATCTTTATGCCACTACCACATTCTCTTAATTTTCATTGCTTTTTGGCAAGTTTAGAATCAAAAGTCCTCTTCAAGATTGTCTTGGCTGTTCTGGACCTCTTCAGTTTTCACATGAATATTCGGATCAGTCTGTCAATTTCTGCAGAGCCAGGTGGGATTCTGATGGTGATTGCATTGAGTCTGCAGTTCAATTTGGGAGGCATTACTGCTTTAATAATATTAAGACTTTTGATCCAGGAACACCTATCTTTCCATTATTTAGGATTTTTACATTTCTTTCAACAATATTTTGTCATTTTATAAATATTACACTTATGTCAAATTTAATCCTAAGCATTTACTTCTTTTTGGTGTTATTGCAAATAAAGTTGTTTTTTTAAAATATATTTTATTGATTTTTTACAGAGAAGAAGGGAGAGGGATAGAGAGTTAGAAACATCGATGAGTGAGAGACATCGATCAGCTGGCTCCTGCATTTCCCCTACTGGGGATGTGCCCGCAACCAAGGTACATGCCTTTGATCGGAATCGAACCTGGGACCTTTCAGTCCGCAGACCGACGATCTATGCCAAACTGGTTTCGGCAGAAATTGTTTTCTTAATTTCATTTTCATATTATTCATTGCAAGTGTATAGAAATGCTACTGATTTTTGTATATTGATCTTATACCCTGCAACCTTGCTGAACTTGTATATTAGTTCTAAAAGTTTGCCATACATTTTTTAACACTATATGAAAACAAAAGTTAGAAACGCCTCCTCAGCCTCTCATTCCAAAAGTTAAGAAATAATTTCACATAAGAAATGAGGAACACAAAGTGTCAATATCCAATCCCATCCAAAGTGTCTAGAAGAGAAAAAGAGATTAAGGAGCAAAATAATATCCTTACAGCTAATGAGCAAAACTGTTCTAACTATTCCAAATCAAGGGGAGGGTGGGATGCCATTACAAAAGTCAGAATGAGAAAAACTCACAAATGAGGTGACAGCACTTAGGAGAGATTTAGGAATAAAAGAAAAAATAGCCAAAACTGATTTGGCTCAGTGGATAGAGCGTTGGCCTGTGGACTGGAAAGTCCCAGGTTCGATTCTGGTCAAGGGCATGTATCCTGGTTGCGGGCACGTCCCCAGTAGGGGGCGTGCAGGGGGCGGCTGATCGATATCTCTCTCTCATCGATGTTTCCAACTCTCTATTCCTCTCTTCCTCTCGGTAAGAAATCAATAAAATATATTTTTAAAAAAAAGAAAAAATAATTGCAGGTAGGAATATTAAATTAGAAGAAACATAAGAGAAACAGAATGTAAAAAGTAGAGAAAGCTTTATATCAAAAAGAAAAGAACAAAAAAAGAGGAAAAGAAAAGAACACATGAAAAAGATTCAAGAGAAAATAACAAATATTGGAAATAGGCAAGAAAGTCCCTGAAAATGAAATTCAAAACAAGGGAACAGGATAAATACTAAAAACTAAAATTCAGAAATAAAATCTGAATTTTTTAAAAAAATTCACACTTTCCTGAATTTAAAAAAGAAAAAAAAGATTTCATATTATATTGCATTAGCCAAGACCCATTTACAAAAGAGAAACCACAAAGTGATTTAAAAAGGGGAAGTTTTATATTAATTATTAACCATAACAGGGAAGTGGCTAGTAAGGAGTAAAAGGAACTTTCAAGAATATAAGAGTAGCAGAAAAATGGAGAAGGCTCTACATGTAGGGCTGGGACTGAGGGACCAGGGTTGAGATCAAGACCTCAAAAGATGCGTAAGCCCTGACTCACTGAAAGGTGGAGAAGTGGGCAATGGAGCCACCCCAGGGGGTGTCAAGGGAAGCTCTCTATGGGGAGGTGGCCTGTGCCCCTGTCCACCAGGATCTGCTGGAGCTGAGCATTGGGAGGCTGCACACCCTGCAGAAGTGTGCATGAGGCACGCTAGAATCCTCCTCCTCCAGTGCCCTTCAGCAAAGTTTAACACTGGGCAAACTCTCAAAGGAAAAATAGTTACAGGGTCCAGCTCCATTACTACAGAGGTGACAATGAAGAATGGTATCAGGGCCAGCCAGTGTAGTTAGTAGTTGGGCATCCACCCATGAATTCGGAGATCACGGCACATGCTGGGGTTGTGGGCTTAATCCGTAGTGCCCCCCCCCCCCCCCCGTGTGGGAGGCAGCCTGATCAATGATTCTCTCTCATCACTGATGATTCTCTCTCTCTACCTTTCTCTATGAAATCAATAAAAATATACTTTTTGTTCAAAAAAAAGGAAGGAATATGGTATATATGAGTAATCAATGTAGACATAGAACAGCTAGCAGCTATAAAAATGGCATTGAGAACGTCTAAACTATTTCCTGTTATTCTAGTGGTAGGAGCATTAGAATTATTCTCTGCTGTGTGTGTAATGTTGCCTGAAACAAGTGAGTAATTATGGGATATTTTAATGCTTATCCTGTGTCCTAAAAATCAGGATTCTCAGTGTGGAAAGAGATAGAGCTGTAATTTTTAAAAGAGACTAAATAAAAATCTGTAGTCCTAAAACTTAATTGGAAATAACAGTATGAACTTATGAGGTATTTTATCTATCATTCTATCTATATCAATTAGTCTGCCCACTGAAAAGGCTAAGAAATAATGACTAAACCAGCAGCAATGAGCATTCTTATAGAATCCATAAAATCAGGGCAATATTTCCCTGGCCATGTGGCTCAGTTGGTTGGACTGTTGTCCCATACACTAAAAGGTTGCAGGTTTGATCCTGGTCAGGGCACATACCTGGGTTGCAGATTCAACCCCCAGCCCTAATCAGGGTGCATGCAGGAAGCAACTAATCAATGTGTTTCTCTCACATCAATGTTTCTCTCTCTCTATCTCTTTCTCTGTCTCTCTCTCTCTCTCCCCCTTCCTTCCACTCTCTCTAAAAAGCAATGGAAAAATATCTTCAGGTGAGGATTAACAAACAAAAAAAATTAAAAACATACTCTTGAGTGAGAATAAAATTAAAAAAAGTTAGGGCGATGTGGAGAAATGACTGATTGCAGATCTGAAGAGAGAATGTTCAAAGGAGTCTGGAACATCTTGACATAAACAACATGGGAACCATCAGAGAAAGGCTATGCATAGACCAGGGTAGAACACGAGTTCCCACTGGTCAAAGAGAGGACAAGCAGAGCTTTGGTCATCGTAATAATTCCAATAAATTGAAACTCACCAAATTTATTTCAATCCATGAGAACATAATGATACTAAAAATAAATTGGTCACCTCCAGAAGATAATAAAGAAACAGTTTATTATTTTATAAACCGGTAAATTTAGGAGGGAAAGGAAACATTTATTATCCTGCCTCTCCTAAATGAGCTCTACCACTGGATAACCTCATGGTAGATAGAAAGCAGCATCTGTTTATAAAGAATTCCAGCACCTAAATGAAAAAGAAATAATGGAACTAAAATACCATCATTTTGTACTGGTGGCAGCTGTGGTTCTTCTCATTACCTTATGCAAAACACTGGAACAGTCTCATCAATGTTGCCATCATCTGTTTAACACTCTCCATATATTCTCTCAAAGCCTATTTGCTTATAAATTGTGTGGAATGGTAAAATTAATAAGCAATAAAATGTGAATCACAGTACAATCAAACAATATATGTCAGCATTTTGGACCTCCAGTGAATTAATGGGTCTAAGGACTGAGCATCCATGGTTATGAATGACACAGAGAACGGCAGCCTGACACTATGCGGCTACCTAGAGTCTTACCAGAGAGAGAGAAGCTGAGTCTGATCAAGCTACTAGATCTGGCTGACAATGAACAACAAATACAGAGGGCAGTGGAGCAGACTATAGGTAAATCCTACAGTCTTTACTATAGGTAAATCCTAAATTGCCTGGATTCTTCAACAGATAAAAGTAACGAATGAAGGGGAAACCTGTAGATTAAAAGAGAGGAAGAAGATACAATTTTTAAAGTGGGCAATCCTGAGTCAGTTGCTAGGAATGCATGATCGGATGATAAAACTATAAAAAAAAATATAAGGAAATGATTACTATAAAAGCCAGGCAATAGTTAATCTTGCAGTTGGGGTGGAGAGTTATGATTGGGACAAGGGTCATAGAGTTGCTACTGGTAGCTGCTACATTCCATCTCTTCAATTATAAGAGCATTTGGGGTGTTGGCCTTTAATATATTAAGTAATATATTAAACTCTACCTGTTTTATGTATTTTTCTATCTCTATTTTACAGTAAAAAGATTTTTTAAAGGAATGTTTAAAATCTGATGCATATCTATTAAAATAAGTCACATACCACAACGACATCACTAGCACACTTTGGGAAACACTGACCTTTTCCATAAACCTGAGTACCCTGAGGCACTAGAAGCAGCCTTGCCCCGGTAAAGTCTCTCTCTAAAGACCTCTGGGTGCACTGGAATGGGTGGACTGAATAGTGGGGGTGGGGGAGAATAGAGCAGAAAACTGATGTCTGTACTGGGCATCTTGAGGATACAAGGGACAGCTGGTAAATGTGGATGTGGTGTGGATGAGGGTGGAGGCCCTATCTAAATACATCCCAACTCCTACCTAACATGCAGCTAAAACCTACAACCCTATTTCAACCACAGCAGTTCGTTGGCAGCCCACTGTCTTCTGCAGACCTACATCAAGCCAGTGGGGATGGACTGAGACACCATGACTAGCCTTAGATCCTGAGGTATGTAGAGACCATATAGGCAGCAGAAGTATCTTAGAGACATGAACCACTACTGTGCTAGAGACTTTCTGGGCTACCTGCCCAGCTGTCACTCGCCCCCTTGTGCAAGAACTGCACTCCCAAGGAGGGACACAAAAACCCTGCTGGAGATAGGGGACAACTGTGGTTTACTCCCCAGCATCTATTTCCCCTCCGCCTAGAAAGAGCACTTTCAATTTTTTTCAAACACCTCCCTTCTCCATGAGCCTCTGGTGTCAGTTCAGTTATTCCTCTGGATTTTATTACATGAACCAATATTCCTCTCCTTTTTTTTTTTTTTAATTAAACCAATCTGCATTAGGCTTTCTGCACCTTGCAACTGTATGTATGTTTGGAATGTTATGGCTGTAAGTAATGGAAAACTACTAATGATAACTTAAATAAATATGGGTATACTTTTTGCACAAATCAAGAAGTCCAAAAGATGACAGTCCAGGATTGCTCACATAGCTCCACAATATCATGAACATGCATGAGTTCATCCACATGTTTACTGGCTGCCCCATGTATCCAAATGTGGCCTGAACTGCACCAATGTCATCCTCCTGGTTTAGATTCTATACTAAAACTAGAGGCCCAATGCACAAAATTTGTGCAAGAATAGGCCTTCTGCAGAAACCAGTTTGGCTCAGTGGATGGAGCGTCGGCCTGTGGACTCAAGGGTCCCAGGTTCGATTCTGGTCAAGGGCATTTGCCTTGGTTGCGGGCACATCCCCAGTGGGGGCATGCAGGAGACAGCTGATTGATGTTTCTCTCTCATCGATGTTTCTAACTCTCTGTCCATCTCCTTTCTTCTCTGTAAAAAAAATCAATAAAATTATTAAAAAAAAGAAAAAAGAATAGGCCTTCCTTCCCCTGGCTGTCAGCACTGGCTTCCCTCTGGCACCCAGGCTTCTCTAGCAGCCCCAGCTTCATCCAGAAGGTCGTATGCAAGGACATCTGGTCTAATTAGCATATTATGCTTTTATTATATACTAAAATTATAGGAGATGTTACCACTGAGGGGCATTGGGTGAAAGGTGCAAGAAGCCTCTCCACTCTTTTTCAATGCCTTCTGAATGTATAATTGATTGAAAATTAAAATCTTAAAAAATAAAGTCTATAGATGATTTTGCATATGATTTCAGGAGCTTCATATCTTCCTGAGGCTTACCTAGCTTTGTAGGGTGAAAGGCCTGGGCAGTATTCACAGGTCCTCATCCCTCCCCAACTGCACATTGCTGCATCACCACCCAGACCCTTCCTACTCAGCTGCTTCAATTTCCCAATGAGACTAAGAACAATACAGCTCAGAGAGGTTGGCATATATGAAAGCTTATCCAGCTACCCTCCAGAGAGTGGGGTAGGCATTTGCACATACACATGTACACACACACACCCCATATTCTGGTAACAACCTGGTACCCCTGCAGTGGGACAACCACACAAAAAAGTGCCTCCTATCTTAGGGCTCCTTGATGTCTTCAGTTACTAGTCTGGAACTTATAGTCTTGACCTTTCAACATCATCTTCTTTTTCTACCCCACCCATAGATTTCCAGACAAACAACTCAATTTGGAGAGTAAATTAACCGCCTGTGTTTGTCCTAAGTTTCTGAGTCCACATCTCAGGACTCAGGCTCTCCTTTGTGCAAAATACATCTTTAAGATTCAGATTCCAGCTCCAGATCCTCAGCACCATGGTGCACTACTGCCCTCTGATGGAAGTTTCTAGGTAGTACTTACAAATCTGTAAAAAAAATCAACAGCTCCAGGAGCAAAATGAGTAAGGGAAAAAAGTCACAAAAGAAAAAATGTGATGGGATAATGAACACATAAAAAAGTGGTAATTAAACAAATGAACAATATAACATCAAGGAGTTACTTCTCCCTCATTCAGATTGGTGATAATGGAAAAGAATGGTAATATCTAGGGCTGTATAGAATTCAGATGCTGGGCTTGCACAACAGGGCACACACAGAAGGTGATCACCTCAGCAGGCTACCCTCTGTAACTCACTCAGGCTCTGGCACCCACACCCCATTGTAAAGTTCTGGCTTCCAAAACTGGGCAAGCATAAGTAGGCAAGACCTTCTGGGAGTGTTGTTTGGTTCCATTTATCAGTGGCCTTAAAAATTCCAACCACTGGAAATCTCAAACATTCCACTTCTGTTTTTTCCTAAAGAAGATATCAGACAACTAAATGACAAAATTATAACCAGAAGAACCAATCTTTATACAGCCACATTCTCAGGAAAGATGCCCTCTCTTCTCCCAGAAGCCAACCAGGCAGGGATTTCAAAATTGAGAACCAAGCTGGTGGTTCCTTTGAAGCTGACCTCCAAAAGCTGTCTGTTGCTTAAAACTCTTCCCCCTACCTACCTTTCATACTCACAGTATTTGAGAACAGGATTTTCAAGAAGTAATTAAGGTTCAATGAAGTCATGAAGATATATAGCCCTAATCCAATATGGCTGGTGTCTTTTTTTTATATATATATATTTTTTTTTATTGATTTTTTATAGAGAGGAAGGGAGAGGGATAGAGAGTTAGAAATATCGATGAGAGAGAGACATTGATCAGCTGCCTCCTGCACGCCCCCCACTGGGGATGTGCCCGCAACCTAGGCACATGCCCTTAACCGAAATCAAACCTGGGACCTTTCAGTCCGCAAATCGACGCTCTATCCACTGAGCCAAACCTGCTTGGGCTGGCTGGTGTCTTTATAGGAAGAAGAGGAGACACCGGGGATGCATACCAGAAAAAAGGTGCTGGGAAGACACACAGAGGTTAGCCATCAGCAAGCCTAGGAGAGGGGCCTTAAAGAACACCAATTTAATGCCCTCAAGGTAAAGGATATATAAGGTGAAATTTATGCATATTAAAAAAGTATCAGAGGAATCCAAGATGGCGGCATAGGTAAACACCTATACTGCTGCCTCGCACAACAATTTCAAAACTACAACTAAAAGACAGAACGGACATCATCCAGAACCACAGGAAAGCTGGCTGAGTGGAAGTTCTACAACTAGAGGGAAAGAGAGGGGCTCACAGAGACCCAGAGGAGCTGCAAAAAGCTGAGGTACGGAGACGCGCGCTGAGAGAGCGGGTGCCGGAGTACCTGGCTGGCTTTCTCTGGCAGGAGGGAAACGGAGACTCCCAACGGCATTGAACCCCTTATCTTACGACACTAAACCCCAGATCCAGCCGAAACTCATACGGGGGAGCTTGGACTGTGAAAAGGGAGAAGTGCACGGAAATTTAGGGGAGTTGCAAAGGATCGGAGGTCTGGTCGCGCACAGCACCACGCGGAGGACGGATTGCTGATTGTGCCGCTGGCTTTCGCGAGTGGGCGGGAGACAGACCCTCCCAACTTGTGCCACGTCTGAGTCCACTGGGCCCGTTTTGGGCGAAACCCTGGGGACCTAGACTCGTGTGGTCCTGATTTGCAGGGGAGCCGGAAAGGCAGCGGTTAGAGGCGCTGCGGGTGCGCGAGCGCACAAGGACCGCTCCAGCCATTACCCAGTCACGTGAGACTCAGGGGCCGTGGAGGGCGGGGCCGACTGGAAGGCAAGGCGGTCCCTTAAGCCCTGAGACTCCACCCTCCCAAGCTCAGCAGAGGCTTCTGCGGCTGAATCCAGCACAGAAGTTTCCCCGGCACAGCGAAAATGCCGAGACAAGGGAAGGGATTACAAGCAAAAGAAATGGAGGAAAAAAAACGACTGGATATAGAGTTCAAAACCACGCTTATAAGGTTTTGCAAGAATATGCTAGAAAAGATGGATAAATTTAGTGAGACCCAAGAGAAGATGATAAAGACACTGACTGAAATGAAAACTATTATGCAGAGTACTAACAGCAGACTAGAGAAAGGCAAGGATCAAGTCAAAAATTTGAAATATAAAGAAGCAGAAAACATTCAACTGGAAAAGCAAGAAAAGAAAAGAATCCAAAAATGTGAAGATAATGTAAGGAGCCTCTGGGACAGCTTCAAGCGTACCAACATCAGAATTGTGGGGGTGCCAGAAGAAGAGAGAGAGCAAGATACTGAAAACCTGTTTAAAGAAATAATGACTGAAAACTTCCCACATCTGGTAAAAGAAATAGACTTACAAGTCGAGGAAGCACACAGAACCCCAAAGAAAAGGAACCCAAAGAGGACTACACCAAGACACATCATAATTAAAATGCCAAGAGCAAAAGACAAAGAGAGAATATTAAAAGCAGCAAGAGAAAAACAGTTTATTACCTACAAGGGAGCACCCATACGACTGTCAGCTGATTTCTCAACAGAAACCATGCAGGCCAGACGGGAGTGGCAAGAAATATTCAACGTGATGAACAACAAGAACCTACAACCAAGAATAATCTATCCAGCAAAGCTATCATTCAGAATTGAAGGGCAGATAAAGACCTTCACAGAGAAGAAAAAGCTAAAGGAGTTCATCAACTCCAAACCAGTATTATATGAAATGCTGAAAGGTACCCTTTTAGAAGAGGAAGAAGAAAAAGGTAAAAGACAAAAAATTATGAACAACAAATACACATCTGTCAACAAGTGAATCTAAAAATTAAGTGAATTAAAAATCTGATCAACAGAATAAACTGGTGAATATAATAGAATCAGGAGCACAGAAAGGGAGTAGAGTGATAATTCTCAGAAGGACAAAAATCATAAAGCATCAAACAGACTGTGAAATTATAGCAGAAAGATTAAAGTTAGGTGAGGTAAATAAGTGATCAATCAAAGGACTTGTATGCATGCTTATAAACATAACCAATGATCACAGACACTGGGGGGTCAGGGTACGCCTGGGAGGGAGGGGGGGCAATGGGGAGATATGTATAAAAAATTAATAAAAATTAATAATAATAAAAAAAAAGAAATTACAAAAAAAAAGTATCTTTCAACCTGTAATCTCAAACATAACTATAAGAAAAGATTTAATGAAGCAGATATTCATGGCTCTGCAAATCCCCAGAGAAGACACAGGTGCAATCACAGACTGAGCTGAATAGGCTACATTTGAAACTCAGATACCAAGTAGTGTGACAGTCCTTCAGGTCCAGTAAAAATCAATTAATGGTCTGGCCAGCATGGCTCTGGTTGAGCATCGATCTATGAACCAGGAAGTCATGGTTCTATTCCCATCACATTGATGTTTCTCTCTATCTCTGTCTCTCTCTATCTCCCTCCCTCCCTCCTTTTTCCTTCCTCTCTGAAATCAATAAAAATATGTATTTTTTCAAAAATCAACTAATGGCTGCATTAAAAAAACATGTTTGAAGTTTCAGGCTGTTAGAATAGTGACTAGTACAAGAATTGTAAAGTAGTTTGATTTCAGGCAACCCAGCACAAGTGATGAAGAAAATAGCAAATATGTAAACTTATCACAAGCTGTTTATCATCTTAGATTTTTGGTCTCTACCCTATTTCCTATGATTCAAAAGTTTGGAGGGAGAGTCCTACTATCAGTGATGGTCATCTCAAATTTAGGAACACAAAAGCAGGCCATATTGAAGGCTTTGACCATTTCCCTAACATTAGCCAAGTAGGAACCATGATGCCTCTCACTTGGACAAAATTAAAGACCATAGAGGACCTCAGGAGGCAGACAGCTTAGGGCCCAAGTGGCTAGAGCCAGTCCATAGGCACTATTACCAACCTTATCCTATATAATAATAGGATACGCTAATTAGCCTGGACACCGTAACAGTCAAAACCAGTCAGGCGCAGCCCAGGAGTGGCCCCCGGTAGAAGTGGACACCAGTGGCGCTGCCCAATCCAGAGGCAGGTATGCCATGCCACCTGGCCTGAGAGTGGCCCCAAGCAGAAATGGACACCAGTGAGTGTGTGCGCAGGCCCGCAGCGCCACCCAGCCCTAAGGCTGCACAGCCAGGGGTCATGAGTAGGCCCATGGCATCTATGCCCTGTGCTGAGGTGGATTGCCCCCTGGTGAAGGTGACCACCAGCGGAGGCATGCGCAGGCCTGCCAGCACTGTCGTCATGCTGCCTGCCTGCGTGGCACTGCCTGCGTGCATCCCTACCCAGCGCTGAGGTGAAGCTGCCTGCCTGCCTCCCTGACCTGGGACGTGGTAATGCCTGCGTGTGTTCCTGCCAGCACTGAGAAGCTGCCTGCCTGTATCCCTGACCTGGGACGTGACACTGGTTGCCTGCATGCGTCCCTGATCTCAGACGTGATGCTGCCTGTGGGTGTCCCTGCCCAGCATGGGGTGAAGCTGCCTGCATGCGTCCCTGACCTGGGATGTGGGGCAGCCTGTGCACATCCCTTCCCAGTGCTGAGATGAAGCTGCCTGCCTGCATCCCTTGCCAGGGATGTGACACTGCCTGCCTGTGTCCCTGACAAATAGCAATATTAAAATATTTCCTCTAATTAATTCCTTTAATGTGCATGAATTTTATGCACCGGGCCACTGGTATTAAATATTATTTCTTTTCATCCCTGTTGATGAGGAGACATCTTCTGAACATTGTGTTTACATGCGAAATAACTGGGCATGTTTCAAACCTAAACCCTGCTGTCACAGCATGCAGGATTGGAAACTGCAAAGCCTAGAGTCCCGGCCTCCTACCAGAGTCCCAACAAAGAAAAGAACATTATTACAGTTATTCCCACGATTCCTGAAGCCCCTGTCCCATACTGTCAGCTTCCTTATAAAATGGCTTAGTGGGTTTGGAAAGCAGACTGTGGTGCATTTGGTGTCTGTTAAAAGCAAGATGAGCCCTCAGAGGAACAAGCAGGGTGCCAAGTGCTAGTTTGGGGAGCAGACTAAATTAGAATGTAACACAGAGGTGGCAACACCTACAATCTTATCCTAAACAATAATAGAGGATTGGGCCTAAACTGACAGTCGGACATCTCTCTCACAATCCTGGACCGCTGGCTCCTAACCGCTCACCTGCCTGCCTGCCTGCCTGGTTGCCCCTAACTGCCCCTCCCCATCGCCTCCCACCAGCCTGGTCACCCCTCATGGCCCCCACACTGGCCTGGTCAAGAGATCCAGGAGTCTTCATTTTGACACTTATCATGGGATACTTTGAAACTCTGAGTTTTCACTTGCTCATGTCAGGTTAGAATAACTGCAATAATACCCTTACCAAACTCAGGAGATGGTCTGGATGGAAGGGATTTAATGACTTATTGTCCATGAAGGCACTCTACAGAGCACTTTACAAAGGTGTTCTTATTATTGTCATTTCTATTTTGAAGGAAGCAGCAAAACTGTGGAGATGAACCTCCAGCTCCTCAGGACCATGGGACAAACAACAATCACACATTTCGTACTAGTTATGACACATGTCCTCTCTGCTCACTAGTGTGAAAGATATGGATGAAAGACTTGCTGAAAGCATGTGTCCCTATTCTGGGTCTAGAAAGAATATAGTCATGAACTGCACACTTCAGTCAATGACAGATGGCTTATAGGACCTGATCTCCTGAAATTAAAATTCCTGTCGCCTGATGCCGATGGGGCTGTCATAGCATCTTAGCACTTTCTGAAGAGTGACACCTCCTCAAGATGCTCTGGTAGATTCTTCAGGAGACGGTCCAAAAGAAATACATCCCAGTAGATGACAGTTCCATGCCCATCAGTGCCCCTGGAGACCTTCCAGTGGGATAAGATGTGGAGGTGAAGACAGTGATATTGATGATCCTGACCCTGTGTAGGCCTGGGCAGATGTGTATTTGTGTTTTAGCTTTTAATAAAAAAATTTAAAAAGAAAAATAAATATTAAAAACAGAAAAAGCTTATGCTATAGAAGATATAAAGAAAATATTTTAGCACAATTGTAAATGTTTTAAGCTAATCGTTATTACAAAAAAGCCAAAGTTTTTAAAATATTTAAAGTTTATAAAGTAACTAGAGGCCCAGTGCACAAAATTAGTGCACAGGTGGGGGGGCAGGGGAAGTGGGTCCCCTCAGCCCAGCCTGCACTCTCTCCAATCCTGGACTGCTGGCTCCTAATTGCTCACCTGCCTGCCGACCTGATCACCCCTCACTGTGTCTGCATGCCGGCCTGATTTGCCCCTAACTGGAACCCCTGCCAGCCTGGTCACCCCTCACGGCCCCTCCGCTGACCTGGTCGCCCCACACAACCCGCTGTTCAGTTGTTTGCTTGTCCCTCATTGACCCCCCACCCCCTGCCAGCCTAGTCACCCCATGCAGCCTGTTGTTCAGTCATTTGGTCGTCCCTCACTAACCCCCCCACTGGTCTGGTTGCCCCACGCAGCCTGCTTGTTCAACCGTTTGGTTCCCCTCACTAACCCTCCTGCTGGCCTGGTCATAGGAAGCCATCTTGTGAGGGTGTGATGGTCAATCTCCATGTTACTTCTTCATTATATAGGATAAAGTTACAGTAAACCAAGGTTAATTTATTATTAAAGAAAAACTGGTTCTATCACTTCAGTGTAGCCCAAGTGTACAGTGCTTATAAAGTCTGCAATGGTGTACAGTCATGTCCTAGGTCTTCACACTCATTCACCATTCATTCGCTGACTCATTCAGAGCAACTTCCAGGCCTGCAAGCTCCATTCATGGTAAATGTACCACTGTTTATTTTTATACCTGATTTATACTGTACCTTTTCAATGTCGGCAATATTCAATACAGTACCATGCTGTACAGGCTTGTAACCAAAGAACAATAGGCTATAACATATAGCTGAGGTGTCAGTAGGCTAGACCATATAGGTTTGTGCAAGTGCATCTATGATGTTCACACAATGAAATGGCCTAACATAACAATGCTTTTCTCAGAATATATCCCATCATTAAGCAACACATGACTATAGTTATAGAAAAACCTATAAAGCTGAGAGGTATTTTTTAGAAATATGATGTTTCTAAAAACTTTCCCAAAATGTGTTCCACAAGGTATCTAAAGGATTTGATGGTGACATCAGTGTGAGAACAGGCCACCTCACCCAGGCCTTCTCTGAGACCACAAGAATGAATTTCCAATGAGGATATGGGATGCAGGATGTGCCAAATTTACTTAACAACAGAACCCCTTTTCCACAGAGCATCTGTCAAGAGGTTTCACGAAACATTGGGAATTAAACTCTCCCATTGAACATAATGTTATATGGGCACATGGACCAGTTTAAAGGGGAAACGAGAATAACTGTTAACATCTGATCAGCAGCAGGCAGTTGCTGAACATGTTGGAAAAGGAGATATGGATTTTCTCTAAGTACTGACCCAGCAGGACATTTCCCTGAAGCACCGTGATCCCAACTCCTCCAGATGTACCAGCTATGCAACCCTGCACACCAGTCAGACAGTAACTACACTTTAATTTTCGTTCTAAAATGTGCTTTTTCCCTCCGTGAACTTTAATACTAGTCCAGACCTCCACTTCCCCTTAAACACACATACACGCACGCACGTGCCACCCTCCAAGCAAGTAAAAATCCCCGGCGATCTATAACAAATATTGACACAAGGGGGAAAAAAGCCATGTTGAAATGTATTAGAATCAGAACCTGTACAAAAAAAAAATTAAAATATAACCTGAAACTGTTCAAGTTCAGAAAGGCTAGTCAAGTCCTTTTCTCTTGCCAGGAGAATGCCATCATCAGAGGGCTCTGGGTCATCAGCCAAGGAGGGGTGAAAAGAAACAGACAGAAGCAGCAACAGGTCCTTCCCCAGCAGGCTGGGCCTCAGCACCACCATCCCCACCACAGATGCAGCCAGGAGTAGTTAAAGATCTGGGGAGAGCAAGTGTTGGCAGACAGTCCCAGTGGGCAGCTGGGCCTTCACACCGAAAACCAGTCTGAGTAGTCAGGCAGCAGAGAACACCAAGCTGGAAGAAGTTTCTGCCACCGAGCAGACCCACAGCATCCTCCACTGGTGCTCAGATACCAGACATCAGTTAACCTAATGCTCCCAACTAATGAGAGATTTGAGCTGGGCTTAAGAGGCTGAGTAAACATAGCCCAGCATCACATCCCTCCATGGAGCTGCCAACGAGGGACAAGGCAGGGAGGGAAAACAAAGCATTTTGATACCTGGCTAGAGTGCCTGCACCACTCTGGGTACTGTGGTACATGGGGTTGTAGGAGTGCCCCCTGCTCACTTAGAGGAGCCTCCTTTGCAGTCATCCCTGTGGGCTGGTTAAAGCTGCCTCTGGCTATGACCAGCCTGACCAAATGACATGGAGCAAAAGAAAAACTGGGAGAGACAAGCCCTTAAACAGAGACAAGAACCTCCTGGAGGGAAGCTGGGCAGTGTTGACCCTGTTGGGATGGCATCAGTGGAGCCCCTGAGTCTGAAGGGAACAACTGGGGAAAGAGGGCGTGGGCGAGGGAAAGGAGTTAACGGTTCTTCTGGAACAGTACCAACAGGATGGGGAGGCGCTGGTGAGGGGACGGGCAGGTCTGGAACTCACTGAAGGTAGAGAGAGGAGAAAATAGGCCCTAGGTGTCCCCTCCCCACCTGCCCAGGCCTGGTGAGTGCCAGCTGCCCCAGCCGGCCCTAGTGGCGGCTGGAAACCAGACCTTTCACTTTGGACATCTTCTTAGTGGGCTGCCTCTGCTCGGCATGAGGGGGACACTCCCGTTCGGCCAGTTGTTGCTCCATCTCCTGAGCTGAGGAAGATGCTGTGGCCTTGAGGGTCTTCTTGATGTTGGTAACCTGGAGGGAGACACAGAATTTGTGTGCTCCTTCTGTAAGCACCAGAAACCCACCGAAACTCATTCTCATTATAATGGAAGCCACCTAGGAAAGAAGCCAGAATCCTCTTCAAGAAAATGTGAAATTACCTTTAGAAACCCAGATGAGGAGAAACAAGCTGGGGCTACTCATGGGAGATCTGTGAAAATGAGTCAAGCAAAAAAGTGGAACTAATGCCTGCTTCCTTGAAAAGAGGCGGGGAAAGCCATGTGCAAGTGAACCATTTGGCAATGAAGTGAAAGAAAGCTGTGGTTAAAGTGGTCTTCGAAAAAGAAAGGGTGACAAAGAATTTGATTGCTACTGTTCATGTATGAAACCAAATATTTCCACAAGAACTCTGGGGATTCTGCTCCCTGAGTGCTTCCTGAATAAACAACTAGAGGTTGAACTTCAGTCACCTAACTGATAAATGATGAAAATGTAGTAAAAAAATAGCAAAATGCTATCACCCTACTGTTTTTTCAGGATACCTTTCTTCACTCAACAAAGGAGCGGCTCAAATCTATTTAAGCAACTCCTGAACACTTTCCCATTCAGACTACACTTTCTCTGTACCATCTGTGTACTATTCTGCTATGAATGTTCTATCATCTTCAAATTAGCTCCCAGTTTGTTGTTCACCAAATACAGAACTCCTACAACATCCTTCTATGTTTGCCTTTGCATATTTTTGTGAATACTTGTGGAGGACAGCCTTAGAAATGAGCTTTCAGTTCCTGACCTATCAGCCCAACCAGCAGACTTGGCATTGTAGCACATGCACCCCACTCATCAAGATAGCTCTTCCATCAGCCTCTCAACAGTCCCCGCTGTTTGCCTCTTTTGAATATATATATATATATATCCCCTACCCCCCCCCACAAAAACGTTTAGCACTCCATTCACAGAGAGCCCATTTGTTTCTCTTCCCATCCCTACCACCATTCCCACCAGAGTAATGCAGACTCCCCATCTCTTGGTAACTCAATTCCATGTAAAAGTCTTTGATTCAGGATCCTGTCAAAAGCTTTTCACCAAATAAACAGACAAAAGCACAATTCCCCTCATCCTGCCCCCTTTTCATTGAAATGCCTCTTCAAGTACTGCCTTCCCAATAAGTCCTTATTTTGGGTGCTCAGTGACCCTGGTCACATGCAAGGAAAAGAAATGAGACGTATACCAAAGGGAAAACTTGATTCTCTCTCCATATCTGAAATACCACTCATAATCCTGTACCTTCCTTCCCCCAACACACATTCTTCACTCAAGCCGTGCCAGTCCACTGTGTCTTGCCCGAGCAGTCATTAATCTCGCCTTTGAAGCACCCTGTTATTCTATCCTGGGTAAGCTTCCTCCTTAGCTAGACATCTGACCCTCCCTGTAGTCACTCACCTTTCCCACAAACCTGCCCTGACTACTCCAGCCCACACCAACCTGCCTCCCAATCTATACTTGCCTAGCAGTACCTCCCCCTCTTACATGGAAAAAGACGAGAGAAGAGCTTCCCAGGTAGGAAAACATTACTCAGTTGTGAGGCAAAGCAAAGGTAGATAAAAGCAGAGTCCACATTGGGAAAGAGCTGGGAGATGAAGAGAACACTCTCCAGAAAGAACCAGGAGGCCCCCTCTGGTGCACTCTAACAGCCAACAAGCCTCAGGACTGTCCCTAACCTAACCCCTGGGGGATTTTCTACATCATGGAAAACTGGGCTTACTTTGTCCAAATTACACCTTATTACCTACATGACTCAAACAAAGTCTATTTTGTAAATGTAATGGTAGCTATATATTAATATTCCACAGAACATCAGACATATGCACATACAAATATGAAGAAAAACATGCTCCAAAGTCAAATACAAACAAGGAGATGCTCTGATGCTTCTGCCAATCATTTCCTTCACTCCAGGGTACTTGCTCAGAGACTATGAAACAGATTACCATGTTATTACTCTATCTTCCCCAGGTATGCTAGAATCGTAACTTATTAATATGTGTTATTTCTGTAAAAGAGAGAATATTCTAAGGTAATAAGTGAGTGCTGACTGCACTAAGAGGGAACGTTCTTGAAGCTACAACTCACCAAAGGGAAGCTGCTGTTATAAGAATTTGGGGGAGAAACATCAAGTTTTTCCCTCTGAGAAAAAGCAATCTAATTTAAGGATGAATAAGGAAAGATCACCAACTTAGTTGATAGAATGGCTAAAAAAATTAGGTCAAGTGTGACAGAAGCATAAATACCAACAGAATATTACAGAATTATACTTTCATTCTTTTGTAGATTTATTTTCTTTTCTAGTCAACAAATATTTAATGAGCCTTTGCTGGGGAATGATCAACAACCGACACTCAGTACACCAATCATCATTTACTGAATGAAAAAAACTTGCCCTGGCCGGTGTGGCTTAGTTGTTTTGGCATTGTCCCATGCACCAAAGGCTGCCAGTTAAAAAAATTGCCAGTTCAACCCCATCAGGGCACATGCCCAGTTCAGGCTATATGCTCAATCCCCTGTTGAGGATGTGCAGAAAGAAGGTAGCCGATCAACATTCAGCTCTTACATTGATTTTTCTCTCTCACCTCCCTTCCTCTCTCTCTAAAAATCGACTTTTAGAAAAACTGGCAAGGCTCTAGGCTTTGAACATGCTCCCTTTCTTTTCATAGTGGTCTATTTCAGATTTCCTAGAAGATGATTACTAGTAAATCAGTTGATTGGTATTGAGGGGATCTTTAGCCTTTTCTGTAAATTACTTTCTCTTGAACTTAATCTAATTCCTACTGCCAGAGTCCCTGAGGTTCTGTCAACAGGGATCTCCAAAGCCATGTTTTGCATCAGTGAGCCACAACAAATCCATGTGTCCTGGCTCTTTTTTTTTTTTTTAATCCTAACTTAAAGAGTCACACTCATCTCTACCCCAGCACCTAACCAGCCTGTTTGTTGATGACTGATTATTTCATCTACAACAAAAGTCAAAAGATAAAAGAACAAACAGGGATCCTCTGGAGCAGGGGAACAAAATTCTCTTCCTTACCTCTGCCTCTACCTGCTGCTGAGTTCGGCTGTGGTTCTCCTTGTACTGGTTGGCTCTCAGAACTTGCTGCTCAATGCCTAGCAGAACTGCTTCACAGCCGTCACACCTGCAAAGAAGATAGCCAATCCTGAGCCATAGAAAGGTCTGGGAGCTCTCCTGCAAACTCCAAAATCTCCCTCCCAACTCCTTACAAGGGCTTTCCGTAACACCCCCTCTGCCAGGGGTCTTACCCCCATAGTCCTTCCAAAAGACAAGCATTTCTAATCAGGGCATATAACACAGAGCAGGCACAAAGAGACAAATATGGAAGATGTGGGATAGTTTCTTAGAATACAGCCTTAATCTCCAAGTTCTATATCCCATGGGAAAGTTTTACACATTGTAAGATAAAAGGAATTAGGAGAGAGTTTACACATGTCTTGAGAGAAAAAATTATGTTCTAAAAGCTTATATTTTGAAAACTGTCCCCTTTCTCAGAAGTTTAAATTACTTCCTGTCATCGCCCTCATTTTCTTTTCCCTACTATGTATTTTGAAAATTTTAAACCTAAAAAATGTTGAAATAGTACAATGAAAACCCACATACCCTTCACTTAAGATTCAATAGCTATAAACAGTTTGCCATATTTGTTGTACCGCTCTGCATTCCAATTTTGCTTTAAATTGAACTCTAATGCCTAAACATAAGTTTTAAGAATCTGCACCAGTAAACATCCTGGGATGGGGGTTAGGATGCCACCTTTAGGTAGAAACATACTGGAGGCTAAAAACATAGGAAGCCAGACCATGGATGTGAAAACTGTGTCAGCCATCTCAAAAACAGCCTAAGACATCCAATTGTAGTGGTTGGAAAACCAGATTGTGTACGTCAGACCGTTTTCAGGGTATTTTCTAAGTTTATTTCCCATTTATTCTGATTTAACAGTTCTACAGTCTTTTAAAAACTCTTGGTCAGAGGTTGTAAAGGGAAAGTGTTTGGGGTCACACCTAGACTATAACTCAGGGAGGGGTGGGAGCACATGCTCTGGGGCCCAATAGTAGCTAAAGTGAGGGAAACTTGGTAGGGGTCATAGGTATTAGACCCCAGAGAGTCAAAGCTGGGTCATTCATCTCTGGATATACTCCTCCTGGGGATAAGCCAGAGATTTCATCCATTTTATGGAAAATAATTTCCCTCTCACTCAGCATAAAGCTTGCCTACTCTGCTTCCTGACCTCCAAAATGCCATGAGCCTTCCTGGGAACATATTCTCCTCAGCTCCAACCACGCTCTACCCCTGGCCCTCCTTCAAAACTCAGCTAAAACCTCATCTCCAACTAAGCCCATCTGGCTTTATAAGCCCCAAATCATCTAAATAACTTCGTAACAACCCTTGTAGAACCTGAAATAGCTCTTGCACACATCAAATTCTATTAAAATAGAGTATGTTCAAACATCCCACTTCTTTTTATATACCAAATATAGTTATATTAACAGAGTGTGTCTGTGTTCCAACTTAGAATAACCCATTCCTTGTCTTCACTACCCCTCACAATGTTTTTATAAATACTAGCCCAATATTACTGATGCTAAACATGATTTCTCTTACCCAAAGTATCTTATCAACACTAACTTCCTGAGTTTGCAAAGTACAGAGTCTGTGTCACATAGCGAGGCTTCAGAGGCTCCACCTGCCAACCCTGGGCATTTTACAACCCACCATTAAATAGTCCCCAGCTACACTAGGATAAGAACTATTTTACAAACAAGGCACTAGGAGGCCTGAAATGATTCCTGTTGCCACACAGCTATAGTCACAAATATAGCCCCTAATTCTCTGGCTTACTGTCCTAACACCCCAGATCCCAGGGAGCCCCAGCTAATAGCTGGAGATATTTCCCGAAGCAGAGGCTAATTATCCCCTTCCCTAGAGAGAAGGGACCGCTCCATCTTTCAGCCTCACCACTCATGCAAAGTCTTGACAATATTATTGATGTCCTTCTTTCGGATGTCACGGCCAATGCAGAAGTCCACTTCTAGAAGCTGGTTTCGCTGGTCCAGCTTGCCTTGGATGATATCAGTGTAGACAGCCTCTATGATGAGGTCTTCCAGTTCCCGGAGATTCCGCATCTCCAGGTCCTTCAGCAGCACGGAGTAGGGGATACACTGCAGATAAGGCCATGTGATATTTACAAAAACCACTGGCAAACATTAAAGAAATGCAAGTATTACCAACATAGCCAACAGCTGCGTCTGGGCTTAGGGAAATGCAGTGTAATGATAATTATTAACATCTATGGCAACAAGAATGGATGAATGAGTTGTAAGACCTATGGGATCCAAACAAAAACTCATTAGCCCACCTAGAAATGCGTTCTCCAAGATTCTCTGCCTTCTGGACTTTGCCCCACCTTCCGCGTTCATGCTCTAAAGCACAATCTGTGGGATCCTAAAGACTCTTTCCCGAAGAGAAAGGGAAATACTTGGTATATACTTGGTATATGCCATGCTGCCACCTTCTGGAAGCTTGCAGACTTTGCATAAAATGCCAGCTCATCACAAAACTCCTAACAATCTCAGATGCTGGTGAGGAGAACTGAGGGCACAAGCAAAAAATATATGCAGGCTAACACATCCACTATAGGTGACCAGTGGTACAGCCAGCTCAGTAATACTCAAGCTTACAGTTGTTTACTCAGACTCTTGGAACCAATGTCAGTTCCCAACAACAGTCCTTTATTGGGCTGTCCCAACATTCTGCATGGCTCCAAAACAACTGGATATCTAAATATTCAGCCTTCTGCAAATCCTAACACATTACTTTTAGTCTGGAAACTAACATAGTGATCAAGTCTGCAGAAACTGACAGAAGGAAATGGATACAGAGGAGAAAGCACATCTACCTAAAGTGGTTTTTTATGACTAAAGATCTGAAATCCAGAGGCAATAGGTGAGCTTACAATAACAAGTTGCAAAAATAAAGAAAAAGGTTACTACTACTCTTTGGTACACTTAAGAAGTCCATCATCAGGACAAAAATAAATAAATAAATAACAGTAGGGTCATCATTCCCTAACAAAATAGGCATCCCTCTGAAATATCAGGCTAAGAATCAGAAGTTTGTGATTAGATCAGGTAAAGTGATTTCAGCAACTGAAATGGCAATACAAGAACAAAGATATACCTCTCAAGCTCCATCACAGAGGGGAAATCCAAAACAAATTCTTCAAAGGCATAGTCCTGCAAAAACTTAGGCTGGGTTTGGGCAGAGAGCCAAATCAACCATCAGCTAACCTAATCTGGATCTTCTTTGTTAATGACTATAAGCAGCTGGTTGCAAGGCTGCTGCTATAGTGAGTGGGGGCAGAGAACTCAGATAAAATGAAGTGACACCTTACAGAAAGTTCGGGTCTAAGGCTAGTGTGTAAGGCAAAAACTCCAATTAGTAAAATTAATCTTGAAAATCCCCAGGAGGCCCTGGCTGATTTAGCTTAGTAGACAGAGCGTTGGCCCACAGACTGAAGGGTCCCAGGGTTTGTTTCTGGTCAGGGGCACATACCGTGGTTACAGGCTCAATTCTCAGCCCCAATATGAGAGGCAACCATTTGTTTTCTTTCTCTCACTCTGTCTTTCCCCTTTCCTCCCACTCTATAAAAAATCAATGGGAAAATATCCTCAGATGAGGGTTAACAAAAATAAATAAGAAGAAAATCCCTAGAGGGAGGCAGCATATTAAAAATTACTTCTCAGTAAGTCCAACAAAGCAAGTTTTTCCTCCAACATACAGGACAAGCTTAACTTAGTGTAGGATTTCTTTATGGGATTAGTACATCAAGCAACAAATGAAGTCGTTAACTTGCCCTGAGATGCCCTGCTATTTGAAAAATACCTATCTTTAGACAGCAGTCTCCCTTAAAGATGGCAAATACTCACACCACATGAGGCACCACGGCATGCCAGAACTGAGATCTGCTGATTCACAATCACTCCTGGGCATATTTTTCCTAAATGGGAGGGTGAGTTATTGTCAACACTATTTTAATTATCTTTTTATCTTTTGTCCTTTGCCAAGCAAATCTTATGCATTTATGCTATGACTCTACTGTGTGTAGCTGGGAATTCCCACATTTATGCCAATTACAGACCTGCCTCAGGGGAGGAGGAGACAGGAAAGGGTTCAGAACTGTACCTTCATTCTCGATGCCAAGCTCACGATGGTAAGGTGCTTCAGCTTGTTCTGCTGAGCTGTGCTTAGTTCTGGCAGGCTCTCCTTGTTGGCTGCTCAGTCCCACCCACCACAAAAATCAAGACACAAAATAAAATTAGGATTTCTTTATGGGATAAGCACACCATTTCCTCACATCAAACCTACTACTAAGTCATTCATGACTCTTCACTTATTCCATGAGCACTTCCTATCTTTTCTGGAAGTCCATGTGCTTCCAAAGAAGACAAGACTCAGTCTCTACACACAAGAGACTGAACAGGAGTTTTCAGCTTAAACTCCTGAAAATCCAGGCGTGAATTCATAAAATGATGACAATTATCCTAATGGAATAGTACTATTTGTACCCTTTGTGACATTCAATCAAGTTTAACACACCTTCACTGAGCATCTGTTCTGTGCAAGGCACAATCTTAAATGATTCAGGGGCACCGAGGATAAATAAAATGGACCTTGACAGGACTGCTGCACTACACATCTCTAGGGGCACCAACCACCTGGAGCTATGTAACTCAGTGGCCCTGGACTTATCCTCATGCAAGGCAGAACTAATAGAAGGTCCAAACTATCACAAGAGAACAAAAGAGTGAGGAAAAGAGGGGGAAGGGATGTGGAAGAAAGGGAGAGACAGAGCTAGGAAAGAGGGGGAGAAGTGGGTAGGAGAAAGACAGAGAGCAAGTGAGTCCAATCAAATTGGGAGATACAGGAGAGGAGGAAAAAAGAAACATAAAAGTTTGAGATGAGCTTTGAAGGGTAGGCAGAATTTCAGTAATAGCAATGATGCTAACAATAGCCATGGTGGCAGCCACAGGTAACATACAGGACAAGCTTAATTTAGTGTAGATGCACACATAGATCCAGAGGCACATACACACATCCAGTCCTCAACAACCCCATGAGACAGATTCTAAATGCTCTCAATTCTTTATCCATAATACTGAATTCCAAAAGGGTGAATCCAAACTGATTTTATTTTTTCTTGAGCATGGTACTAAAATTCATCTATTAGCAATTCCTGACCTGAATTAAAGTGGGCTTTTTAATCCCACTTGTGAACATTCACTTATATTGCTACAAAACTATGATTGCAGCCCTGGCCAGATGACTCAGTTGCCTACAATATCGTCCCGTACACCAAAAGGTTGCAATTCAATTCCTGCTCAGGGAACATACCTAAGTTGCAGTTTCACTCCCCAGTCAAAGCGCACAGGGGAGATACCTAATGATGTTTCTCTCTTACATTGATGTCTGTCTGTCTGCTTTTCCATCTGTCTCTCTCTCTCTCAATCCCTTCCTCTCTCTCTAAAAAATCAATAGAAAACATATTCTTGGATGAGGATTAAACAAATTATGATTGTGTTTGACTACAGGGACTGCCCACCCCCTCAAAGGTGTTACATAAAAATGCATATGCATCATATTACTTTTATTAGTTCCCAGAAATTTTAAATTCTGAAACATTTTGCCCAAGAAGTACAGGTAGAGGACTATAGACCTGGATTATTACAGAGAAGGAAACTAAGGCAGAGAAGAGTATTTAATTTTCCAAGGCCACACCAGTGGAAGTGGATCTAGAATATGCAGGCAGTCTGGTGCAATTCTGCCTTTACAGTGAAGACAAAAAAGAGGATACACTCATTGGAACAAAGTGAAGGTCAGGAAAAACTGGCAAGTGGGAAACTATATAGTCTGACAGCAGCAAAGAGTAAGCAGAAGTGATGAGCAAGAAAGAGAGAAAGAAACAGGGTAAGTCAGGGATATAGTAGAGAATATTCTGAGTCACACCACTAAAATAAACTACAAGGCCTTTGTCATGTCACTAAAATAAGCCAGGGAAGCCAGATAAAAATGGCTTGGGAGGGAGGTAAATTAGCATTTGGACATGCATGCGCCTCCTTCCTAATATTTATGATTCTAATTTTAAAGGACTCAAATTACCTACAGAAGAGAATGAACTAAGTCAGTGGTCGACAAACTCAATAGTCAACAGAGCCAAGTATCAATAGTACAACGATTGAAATTTCTTTTGAGAGCCAAATTTTTTAAACTTAAACTTCTTCTAACGCCACTTCTTCAAAATAGACTTACCCAGGCTGTGGTATTTTGTGGAAGAGCCACACTCAAGGGGCCAAAAAGCCGCATGTGGCTCGCAAGCCCCGGTTTGCCAACCACTGGACTAAGTCAATTATGGAGTAGTAGATTGTGAAATACTAAAAATGACTTCACAGACTTAAAACATGAATGGTAGAGAGAATCCAAGATGGCGGCATAGGTAAACACCTATACTGCTGCCTCGCACAACAATTTCAAAACTACAACTAAAAGACAGAACGGACACCATCCAGAACCACAGGAAAGCTGGCTGAGTGGAAGTTCTACAACTAGAGGGAAAGAGAGGGGCTCACGGAGACCCAGAGGAGCTGCAAAAAGCTGAGGTACGGAGACGAGCGCGCTGAGAGAGCGGGTGCCGGAGTGCCTGGCTGGCTTTCTCTGGCGGGAGGGAAACAGAGACTCTCAACGGCATTGAACCCCTTCTCTTATGACACTAAACCCCAGATCCAGCCGAAACTCATACGGGGGGAGTTTGGACTGTGAAAAGGGAGAAGTGCACGGAAATTTAGGGGAGTTGCAAAGGATCGGAGGTCTGGTCGCGCACAGCACCACGCGGAGGACGGATTGCTGATTGTGCCGCTGGCTTTCGCGAGTGGGCGGGAGACAGACCCTCCCAACTTGTGCCACGTCTGAGTCCACTGGGCCCGTTTTGGGCGAAACCCTGGGGACCTAGACTCGTGTGGTCCTGATTTGCAGGGGAGCCGGAAAGGCAGCGGTTAGAGGCGCTGCGGGTGCGCGAGCGCACAAGGACCGCTCCAGCCATTACCCAGTCACGTGAGACTCAGGGGCCGTGGAGGGCGGGGCCGACTGGAAGGCAAGGCGGTCCCTTAAGCCCTGAGACTCCACCCTCCCAAGCTCAGCAGAGGCTTCTGCGGCTGAATCCAGCACAGAAGTTTCCCCGGCACAGCGAAAATGCCGAGACAAGGGAAGGGATTACAAGCAAAAGAAATGGAGGAAAAAAAACGACTGGATATAGAGTTCAAAACCACGCTTATAAGGTTTTGCAAGAATATGCTAGAAAAGATGGATAAATTTAGTGAGACCCAAGAGAAGATGATAAAGACACTGACTGAAATGAAAACTATTATGCAGAGTACTAACAGCAGACTAGAGAAAGGCAAGGATCAAGTCAAAAATTTGAAATATAAAGAAGCAGAAAACATTCAACTGGAAAAGCAAGAAAAGAAAAGAATCCAAAAATGTGAAGATAATGTAAGGAGCCTCTGGGACAGCTTCAAGCGTACCAACATCAGAATTGTGGGGGTGCCAGAAGAAGAGAGAGAGCAAGATACTGAAAACCTGTTTAAAGAAATAATGACTGAAAACTTCCCACATCTGGTAAAAGAAATAGACTTACAAGTCGAGGAAGCACACAGAACCCCAAAGAAAAGGAACCCAAAGAGGACTACACCAAGACACATCATAATTAAAATGCCAAGAGCAAAAGACAAAGAGAGAATATTAAAAGCAGCAAGAGAAAAACAGTTTATTACCTACAAGGGAGCACCCATACGACTGTCAGCTGATTTCTCAACAGAAACCATGCAGGCCAGACGGGAGTGGCAAGAAATATTCAACGTGATGAACAACAAGAACCTACAACCAAGAATAATCTATCCAGCAAAGCTATCATTCAGAATTGAAGGGCAGATAAAGACCTTCACAGAGAAGAAAAAGCTAAAGGAGTTCATCAACTCCAAACCAGTATTATATGAAATGCTGAAAGGTACCCTTTTAGAAGAGGAAGAAGAAAAAGGTAAAAGACAAAAAATTATGAACAACAAATACACATCTGTCAACAAGTGAATCTAAAAATTAAGTGAATTAAAAATCTGATCAACAGAATAAACTGGTGAATATAATAGAATCAGGAGCACAGAAAGGGAGTAGACTGATAATTCTCAGGAGGACAAAAATCATAAAGCATCAAACAGACTGTGAAATTATAGCAGAAAGATTAAAGTTAGGTGAGGTAAATAAGTGATCAATCAAAGGACTTGTATGCATGCTTATAAACATAACCAATGATCACAGACACTGGGGGGTCGGGGTACGCCTGGGAGGGAGGGGGGGCAATGGGGAGATATGTATAAAAAATTAATAAAAATTAATTAAAAAAAAAAAAAAGAAAGTAAAAAAAAAAAACATGAATGGTAGGAAAAGCAAGATATAAAATTGTGTATATAACCTAATTATACTTACATAATAAAAACCCAAGCAGAGGGGGGGAATCCAGGACCATAATGCTAACAGCAGTTTAACACTGGTACAACTATGAGTGACTTGCCCCCCTATTTTCCAAATTTTCTTCAATATAGTATAGCAATATTATTTTGATAATATTTAAAATGTTTACTTTACAAGTGGGTATTCTGACATTTCACAACACTCCAAGTGTTCTACAAACACCAGTCCTCAAGAATCTCATCTGGAAAATAAACAAGGGCTATACAGTGGTACCTCGAGATAGGAGTTTAATTCGTTCTGTAACCTTGAGGCGTGGGAAACTATGAGACGCTCAAGTCACAGTAAACTGGTGGGTCGTGTGCAGCCGGCCGATCCGTGTGATTACTGGTATCTCAACTGTTGCTCGTATTTCAAAGCAAAAATCGCTCACTGGATGGCTCATATCTCAAAAATTTCATATGTTAGGGCACTCATATCTCGAGGTACCACTGTATCTCAACTATTGCTCGTATTTCAAAGCAAAAATAGCTCGTATCTCAAAAAAAACTCGTATGTTAGGGCACTCGTATCTCGAGGTACCACTGTATTTATGGTTGAGCATAAACATAGTCCCTATCTTACCCATTAAGAGATAAAAGGTCAGAAGAAACCAAGATGATGGATAGGTAAACACCTAAACTGCTGCCTCACACAATTTCAAAACTACAACTAAAAGACAAAACCAACATCATCCAGAACCACAGGAAGGCTGGATGAGTGGAAATTCTATAACTAGAAGGAAAGAGAAAAGCACACTGAGACTCAGAGGAGCTGCAGGAGGCAGAGGTACTGAGACACATGTGCGGAGAGGACTGGCAACTGAGTGCACGGCTGGCTTTCTCAAGCGGGAAAGAGACAAAAGCTCCCGATTGCACTGAACTCCAGTTCCAGGTGAGACTCTGAGAACCCAGACTCATACAGGATGAAACTGGACTGTCAGGAAAGAGAAAAGCACACTGAGATTCAGAGGAACTGCGGAAGATAGAGGTACTGAGGCACCTACACGCGGAGAGGGCAGGCAACTGAGTGTGCGGCTGGCTTTCTCAAGTGGGAGGGAGACAAAAGCTACCGACTGCACTGAACTCCAGTTCAGGGCGAGACTCTGGAGATCCAGATTCATTCAGGAAAAAACTGGACTGTCTGGCAGTGGGCAGAACTCAAGGGTGACTTTCTCTCAGAGGTTCCTGCAGCAATTACTACAGGACATTAAGACACAGGGTCCTATTAGAGCAGAGTTGATGGGAAGCCAAGGCTGTCTTCTCCGCCCTGAGACTCCACCCCATCCAAGCTGAGCACAAAGGCTTTTGCAAGTCTTGTCTCATAAGAATATCTCCAACACAGAAGTTCTCCCAGCATAGACACAGCTGATCTTCATAGCCAACTGGCCTGAAAGTCAATTCCTCCCAGTGATACCAACAACAATCAAGGCTTAACTACAACAAGACTGTGCACACAGCCCACAAAGGGGTGCACCAAGAGTGTCCACCTCAGGTAACTAGGGAGGCTGAGCCACTGGGCCCTATAGGACACCTACCACACAAAACCACTCTATCAACTCAGGGAAGCAGCCAAAATGTGGAGACAAAGAAACAGATCACAAGTGAAAGAAATGGAGAAAAGCAAATGACTGGATATAGAGTTCAAAAACACGGTTATAAGGTTTTCAAGAATATTCTAGAAAATGCCAATAAATTTAGCAAGACCCTTAAGGATATGAAAAAGGACTAACTAGAAATTAAGCATACATCGACTGAAATAAAAATATACAGAGATCACACAACAGAATAGAGGATTGCAAGAATCATGTCAAAGATCTGAAGTACAAAGAAGCAAAAAACACTCAATCAGAAAAGCAAAAAGAAAAAAGAATCCAAAAATTTGAAAATAGTGTAAGGAGCCTCTGGGACAACTTCAAGCATACCAACATCAGAATTATGGGGGTGCCACAAGAAGAGAGAGAACAAGATACTGAAAACCTACTTGAAGAAATAATGACTGAAAACTTCCCACATATGGTCAAAGAAATAGACTTACAAGTCCAGGGAGCACACAGAACCCCAAACAAAAGGAATCCAAACAGGACCACATCAAGACACATTGTAATTAAAACGCCAAAAGCAAAAGACAGAGACTATTAAAAGCAGCAAGAGAAAAACAGTTATCTACAAGGGAGCACCCATATGACTGTCAGCTGGTTTATCAACAGAAACTACGCAGGCCAAATGGGAGTGGCAAGAAATATTCAAAGTAATGAATAGCAAGAACCTTCCAAGATTACTCTACCCAGCAAAGCTATCATTCAGAATTGAAGGGCAGATAAAGAGCTTCACAGATAAGAAAAAGCTAAAGGAGTTCATCAACACCAAATCAGTATTATATGAAATGCTGAAAGGTATTCTTTAAGAAGAGGAAGAAGAAAAAGATAAAGATAAAAATTATGAACAACAAATAAATATCTATCAACAAATTATCTAAAAATCAAGTGAATAAAAAAATCTGATGAACAGAATAAACTGGTGAATATAATAGAATCAGGGGCATCAAAAGAGAATGGACTGAAAATTCTTGGGAGGAAGGGGTATGGAGGGTGCAGGAAGAGACTGGACAAAACTCGGATGAGGACAGTGGGGGGGGGGGTAAGGGGAGGGGGTGGGTTGGGAACCAGGTGGAGGGAAGCTATGGGGGGAAAAAGAAGAACAATTATAATAATCTGAACAATAAAATTTTTAAAAAATTGTTTTAATTTAATAAATAAATAAAAGGTGAGCCCTAACCCGTTTGGCTCAGTGGATAGAGCATGGCCTGCGGACTGAAAGGTCCCAGGTTCGATTCCAGTCAAGGGCATGTACCTGGGTTGCGGGCACATCCCCCGTTAGGAGATGTGCAGGAGGCAGCTGATGGATGTTTCTCTCTCATTGATGTTTCTAACTCTCTATCCCTCTCTCTTCCTCTCTGTAAAAAAATCAATGAAATCTATTTTTTTTTAAAAAAAGAAATAAAAGGTGAGAAGGAAGAGTCCTCATATAAGATCACCTACAGAGCACAGTAAAGTGGGCAATAGCCAGGCCAAGAAGTTCCTACCCCACACTTTACATCCCAAACCTTGGTGATCCTCTTGGAGGCAACACATCTAAACACAAGGATATAACTGAGAAAAGTCTTTGGAGGATCTTAACCAACTCACCTAGGTAATCTGGGTATGTTCCATAGGCAAACAGGTTCAGCAACTGCAAATACGCAGCATTAGCTCCTTCTGCAAGCTGAGGAGGAAAAGAAACAAGCTGTCTATCAATCACTGGCAGTATTCAAGCAGAAGGCGGGTGACCATGTACCACCGTTCTGTATTCTTCCAACTCTTTCTTTGGGAAAAAAAAAAGTATTAAGATTATTAAAGCCCTCAATTTAACTTTTCTCTCTCAGGAATTCCTTTTTGTACATTTCACACAGCATGCCCAGGGAACTGCTTTTGTTCACACAAAGCAGTATTAGAAGCAGTTTAAGTTTTCTCAAGATTCCCTTGCCATTAAAATGAACACTGGAGCAAGCTTGTCCACGCACCACCTTGGCAGATACAGCATGAGCCACAATCAATCCAAATTAAACAAAATGTAGGGTTGGTTCCAAGTTTCAGGACTCTATGTGGACTGTGACCCTGGGAGAGATTAACACAGGTTAAGGTGCGACAGAAGAACCAGGTTGGGACAAGGATATCAGCAACCTTAAATAAAACTTTTCATTAAAATTACTTATTTCTCACTAAGGTTGGTGTCAAAGACTTTCTTTAGAAGAAAACCAAAAGAGAATGTGTTCTTCCTGAACTGCTCTGCTCTCTATCAATTACCTTAACTAAGTGTTTCTTTCACTTACAAATATGGACCTGTTACTCTTCCAATTTACCAAACTCAGTGAAGTCTAAACAGGAATACCCAAGTTATTCTATGGACACCAATGAAATAATATTCAATTTTAACCATCTTTTAAAAAAAGGGTTCGGCCAAAACCGGTTTGGCTCAGTGGATAGAGCATCAGCCTGTGGACTGAAAGGTCCCGGGTTTGATTCCGGTCAAGGGCATGTACCTTGGTTGTGGGCACATCCCCAACAGGGAGTGTGCAGGAGGTGGCTGATCGTTGTCTCTCTCTCATCGATGTTTCTAACTCTCTATCCCTCTCCCTTCCTCCCTGTGAAAAATCAATAAAATATTTTTTTTAAAAAAGGGTTCCAAGCCTAGCCAGTGTTGCTCTTTGGCTGAGCATCAACCCATGAACCAGGAGGTCAAGGTTCGATTCCCAGTCAGGGCACATGCCTGGGATTGCAGGATCAATCCCCAGTAGGGGGTGTGCAGGAGGCATCCGATCAATGATTCTCTCTCATCATTAATGTTTCTATGCCTCTCCCTCTCCTCCCTCTTTCTTGCTCTCTCTGAAATCAATAAAAGCATTTTATTAAGTTTAATAAAGGATTCCAAGAAACTACAATTGTAATTTCAAACCAATGAAAGTCAACTAGCTTATTCCAGGCTTACATATGAAAAAACAAACCAAACTATGGAGAGATAAAGGGGATTTGCTAAACATACCAAATTGCAAGCATTCTAATAGCCCAGTCTACCTTTTCAGGTCTGTTAACAACTTCCTGAGTCCCTGAATCAGAGGTGGAAGAGACCATCTAATCCAGTCCCTACTTTTCAAACAGATGATCACAAAACTGGTTGTAACCGACTATTTCCTCTCGAGCAGATGCTCCAAAACTTCTCCCACTGGCCCAAATCAATAAAGTCTTTCCAGTTTTAATTTTCACCCATCTTCTCTTAGCCAATCTTTACAATTACAAAACAACTAGCTGGCATATTCATTCAGGCTTTTTATGAACCTGAGGAACAGATTATACCTTAGTCATCTTTTCTATTTAAATTATTAGCTATCAAGCCATGAAAAGACACAGAGGAAATTTAAATGCATATTACTAAGTGAAAGAAGCCTATCTGAAAAAGCTACATATTATATGATTCCCTCGATAGCAGTGGTTGCCAACTGGTGGTCCACAGACCACTGGTGGTCCATGAGGTCCAAAAGGGTGGCAACCGCTGCTCTATAGCGTTAGAGAAAAGTCAAAATTACAACAATGGTAAATAGATCAATGGTTGCCAGGAGTTGCAGTGGTTCTCAACCTTTCTAATGCCGCGACCCTTTAATACAGTTCCTCATGTTGTAGTGACCCAACTATAAAGATATTTTTCGTTGCTACTTCATAACTGTAATTTTGCTACTGTTAATGAATCGTAATGCAAATATCTGTGTTTTCCGATGTCTTAGATTCTACAGTAGTGATTCTCAACCTGTGACCCACAGGTTGAGAACCACTAGCAGGGTCGCGGCATTAGAAAGGTTGAGAACCACTGGGTTAGAGGGAAGGGAGTGATGAACAGGTAGAATACAGAGTTTTAGGGCAGTGAAACTACTCTGTATGATAATGTAACAGGGGATACATAGCATTATGCATTTGTTCAAACCCATAGAATGTACAGCACCAAGAGTGAACCCAATGTAAATTATGGACTTTGGGTGATAATGATGTGTTAATGCAGACTCCACACTGGTGAGGGATACTGGTAACAGGGGAGGCAATGCATGTGTGAGGGCAGGGGATATATGGTAAATCTTTACCTTTCTTTCAATTTTGCTGTGAGTCTAAAACTGCTCTAGCCTGGCCAGCATGGCTCGATGGTTGAGCACATGCCCAGGTTATGGGCTCAATCCCCAGTGTGGAATGTGCAGGAAGCAGCAAATCAGTGATTCTCTCTCATCATTGATGTTTCTATCTCTCTCTTCCTCTCTGAAATGAATAAAAATATTTTTTAAAAACTGCTCTAAAAAACAAAGTCTATTTTTTAAAAAAGAACCCAGCTCTCCTCAATTTTTCTCATAGCACTCCTTTTCCATCTCTGATATATTAAATTTGTACTGAAAGTCCACTGTGTGTCCATCTACATATTAAGCTGTAAGGAAAAAAGGGTGAGCACAATGGAGCATATTCTCAAAAACCCTGATATTAAAAAGAATTCACAATTAAAAAAATAAAAGCAGCTCTTTTGGTCTCCAGCTGTTGCTGGGAGAAGAAATGACGCTATGTCCACGTGCCTACAATGGATGGTCAAAGGGAACTGCTCCAATATCCTCACTAAGAGGAATAAGCAGCCCTAACTGGTTTGGTTCAGTGGATAGAGCATTGGCCTGTGGACTGAAGAGTTCCAGGTTTGATTCCGGTCAAGGACATGTACCTTGGTTGCAGGCAAATCCCCAGTAGGGCGTGTGCAGGAGGCAGCTGATCGATGTTTCTCTCTCATCAATGTTTCTCTCTATCCCTCTTCCTTCCTCTCTATAAAAAAAAATCAATAAAAAGATATATTTTATAAAAAGAAAAAGAGGAATAAGCAGGAGTACAGCAGCAAGGCCAATTATCTGAAGGCCTGCAACTCCTACTTCAATGGGCTGATTCACCACAAAGCTGTAGGTGTGGAGTCAGCAGCCAACAGCAGAAGTATCCTAGTGTTCGTGAAGTGAAGAACCAGCCAACAAAAGACAACCACCTCCACCCTGGCTGGTGGGCCCAGAGATAAGCGAGTTGGCCCGCACACCCAGGGGTCACAAAGTTGGTTCTGGTCAACATTCCTGGGTTGCATGGCCCCGGCCAGGGCTTGTGCGGGGAGTAACCAATTGATGTTTATCTCATATCGATGTTTTCCTCTCTCTCTCCCCATCCCTTCTTTCCACTCCCTCTCCCTACTACTCCCTCTAAAAAGCAATAGAAAAAAAATATCTTCAAATGAGGATAAAAAAAAAAAAAAAAAAAAACACCTCCTATGTGTGGACCACCAAAAATAAGAACACCAGGCCACCCTCAGCTGCATCATGCACACAATCCACAAGAACAAGTACTGCCCAGATTTGTGATGGAAGCCATCTGCAGAGCTAGCACCATCCTAGCAGCCAGAAAGAAGCTGTGATGGTGAAAAGGAAGCCAACCCACCCCACCAAGAGTGCCTGAACACAACCCCCAAAGTAATAAAGATGCCACCAGACTTCTATCTATCTCAGTCAATAAGTATAAAAATATCAATCCATAAATACAGTAATTCTCCATATCCAGAGGTTTCACATTGGCGATTCAACCAACCACAAACCAAAATATTTGGGGGGAAAGTCCCAGGAAGTTCCAATAAGCAAGCCTTGAATTAGCCATGCACCAAGCACTATGATGAATACATGTGAATGAAGTGCTGTGATAGCATACCGTATATATAGGCAAACACTGTGCTATTTTATACAAGGGACTTGCATATCAGAGGGGGGTCCTGGAACCAATCCCCCAAGGATACCGAGGGACAACCATAAAAAAACTATCCAAAGTAGGAAGTGAAAATTGAAAAGTACAGGTTGCTTTACATCTCTTTATTCCACCTGGTCATTCTTTACTGGATCATCTCATTTTTAAGGCACAACAATCAAAACTAGATACCCAAGTTTTTAATAACTACAATCAAAGAAGCAAACAAGCAAAAAGGACTACTTCACAGCTTGTCAGTCATATCCTTTTTATACAGCTACTTTACACATCTATACAATATTGCCCTTTTCCATAGGAAAAATACATTTCTCATTCATGCTTATCTCAGGTTCAACAGCAAACATTTTTTGCTATTATACACCTGACCAGTCTTCCTTGTCTACATTTGCACTGGAAGTTTTATCCTTAAGAATGCCTGAAATCACCCCTGTTAAACATCAGTCTATGATTACCCTCTATGTTTCTAACTTAATAGGTTTAATTGGATTTTTTCCCTATCTTTCAAAATTAGATTAGCAACCCAATCTAATTTAGTTCAGATGAAAATGTTGTTTAGAAGAAGTCCAAGACATTATCCTTGCTCTCTTCCCCTGTCCCACCAATTCCATCCTTCCTTCAACTGGTTACTTCACAGGTCCACAATGCTTTGGCACTGAAATTCCTTGGAAACCTGAAGACTCAAATGAAGGCTTAGAATAAAGGAGATAGAGAAATTGTTCTTACCTCCTGCACATTGGCCAGCTCCAGCAGTTCTCCAAAGACATAGACTCCAGGAGCCTCCAAGACTTGATTTATGAGAGCAGTGAGGGCTGAGCCACTGGTACCTTTGGCTAGTAAAATAAACTGTTCCAGGAGATTACTTGAGGGTTTCTGTTCACCTGCCATTCTCTGGTCTTAAGATCTGTCCAAAATAAAGGTGTTTTCATCATTTTTTCTTCTCCTTTGCAAAGTATATGCTTATTTAATGCTGATCAGATATCTGAATAATTTTATAGTATTAAAAAGGGGGGAAAAAAAAAACAGAGTCCAGGTGCTATGACCACTTAGTGAGATGGGTAGAATTCAACCTGGAGTTAAAGGGATTTTGTCCTTATGCTGAGGTTTGAAACATACTTAGTAAAAGCCACTTTATCCCCAAAGGCAGCATGTTCTAAACCCTTAAACCTAACCAGGACTTAAAGAAACACATGGGAGTTTTTCAGTACCTGTTTTATATTCGCCTTATTTATAGACTCATTAAGAAAAAGAAAATCTTGCCCATACACAGAGGTGGCAGATGTAAGCAAAAGCCATCAGTTACAGCTTCCAGTGTATCATTAGAGTCTCACCTGCAGCCAGGTACAGATAAGGAAAAGACCCAGAAAGATGTCTCATTTAATCAGAAAAGTTATTGAAGCATAGAAAAAAGGGAGAAAGTCATCTTGAAAGATAAGCAACAACATATTCAAACTAAGAAAATACATGGTGTGTAAGTCCATGAAAAAAAAAAATCCCTCAATTTGGCCTCCTACTTGATATGTGACACTTTACCAAACCTGACTTCAGAATTTGTATGAAACATCAAGAAAACAATGAAGATATTATATTGCCATCCTGAAAACATCAGGGGCAGGAGAGTCCCTCAAACTGCATAATCTAATCACATGCTGAGTGCATGTGAACGCACACACCGCGCACCTACTGTACCAGGAATCCTGCATAAGAAAAAGATTACTCCTCCAAGAATGGTACGTATTGGGGCCGTATGACAAAATGAAGAAGAATTACAGTAAGTTGAAGCAGAGAACAATTCAAAGAACGATAACTTGGTGCAAGAGAGGCCCCCTTAACCGGAATGGAACCTGGGACCTTCCAGTCCGCAGACCGACGCTCTATCCACTGAGCCGAACCGGTCTTGGCCAGAGACACTCAGTTTTCCTGGGGAAGCAGGCAGCAGCAGCCCTTTTACAGTATTAGAGAAACGAGTACGTCGCCTCACTTAAGGTTACCTAAGGTCTTGTCGGAAACAAATTTAAAAAAAAAAAGTGAAGTGCCTGAAAAGGGAGGAGGAAAGAGGAGAGAAGGTGGAAGGAGAGGGGTAGGTGACGGCTAGGAGAGGAGGGACGAAAACCTTCTTTCCAAGTGGAACACGAGTGAAGCGATTTAATGTAAGGGACTGGGGTGGAGACGGATTCGACAAATGGGCAGAAATTTCGGTTCTTAAAAAAAAAAAAAAAAGGCCTAAAGAGCAAGCCCATGGGGGCAAAGAAGTACGAAGGCACTGGTGATCGCTTTCTTCTGGAGTGGGCGGGCCCGAGGAGGAGACTAGAGGCGCAGGGAGGATGAATTCCCGCGGTGGGGACACTTATTCTGATGGACGGCAGAGGGGCAAAGGGGCAGCCTTTGGGAGCGGGGAAGCGAGAGGAGCCGCGGGGCGGCGGCTGCGGGTCGCAGGCTGGGAAGGACTTCAGGGAGGGCGGAGCAGCGGCGGCGCGCTCCGGACAGAGCGGCAAGAGAGGGGTGAGGAGCCGCGGGACGCGCTCTCCGGGGCGGGGGCGGGGCAGTGTGGCCGCGGGCTTTCCCGGCAGCGGGCGTGAAGCCCAACAGCCCCGACTAACCTGGCCTGCTGGGTCCCGCCTTCTCGCTGACCCCGACCTGTCTTCGCGGTCTCTCCGTCCTTCAGCTCGCAGCCTCGGCCTCCCGGCGCCTGCCCGCAGGTTGTCAAGCGTCCATGATCGACCCGGCGTCCGACGCTTTTCTGCCTCCGCCGACCCGTCGCCCTTACCGCTCCCCCGGAAGCCTCCCGCTGCTGCACTCGAGTTCCGCCTACACAAGGTTCTCCTCACTGGGGAAAGGGTCCTTGGAGGTCTGCAGCCCAGGAATCGAGGTGGGCGATCGCCAACCCGTGGTCCGTGAGGTCCGAAAGGTTGGCGACCGCTCAGGCGGTCCTGGGGCCCAAACGATCACCATCAGCATTTCCTAGGTCTGAAAACGACCCCTTTGGTGGAGCTTTACTCCCAGGAGCTCCCTAAGGCGACTGCGGCTACCCTGGCGTAGGGAGACATATTAAGCTTAATAATTGTTTATTAATCGTTTTTTCCATATTCTAAGTGCTGTACAATGTCTTGTTGAATTTTCGTAATTCTATGGCCTACAATACTATCCCCATTTCAGGTGAATTAACTACGCCTAAAAATCCAAAAGCCAGTAAGTAGCAAAGTCTGCTTTGGCACCCAGGCTATCTGAAGCCAAAGACCATGTTCTTGACACCTATTCAGAAAATTTTTTGAAATAAGCAAGAGCTGGGTTGAGTCAACAATGCCTCTGTGACCAAAATGACATTCATGGCTGCGTTTGGGACTTATCAACTCCACTGGAAGATGGCAAAGGAAGATGGCTACATAACTGAATACTTAGGCTGATTCCTTTAAAGTACAGTATATGCTACAGGTTTTCAGGTCTTTTTTTTTTTTGAGAATATGTTTATTAAAGCTGGGAACAGTGAAAGAAATAAGGAAGGGCCTAAGATAAAAGAAATAAACGGATAGAACCTAGGCAGGCCTGCTTTGGCTCTCTAGAAATGTTATGGGAAAGAGGTGAGTTAAGGCGGGGCTGCTGTCAGCTCACTGAAAAGTCAGAAAAAAATGGGGCCTTGGAGACAGGAATGCCGCTGCCCATTGCTCCACTGGTTGCAAATCTTGTGGGAAGCCTTAGAGTTCAGGAAAAGAAAATTCACTTGAAAAGGAGATTCAAGTGGCGTACCCCAAGGAGGAATCTCCAGCTTGCAGGTCTTGAAGATAAAAAAAAAGACCTCTATTTGCCCTTTGTGCTTTATAGAGTGCAGAAATCAGGACAGATGTGAAGAAGACTAACACCAACCCATTCATGTATTCAAAAAATTTATTTAACACCTATTATTTTCTAGAATGTTATATGAAGAAAAAACAAGGTTCTTGCCCTCAAAAGCTTCAATGTGTTAAGTGCTATGAGAGACAATGCTTTGGAAGCACAGGAGAGTATGTTGAGGAGGAAGAAAAAACAGGCATCTTCAAGGTTAAAATGGGAAGAAAAGGGGGGCAGTGATCACAGTTACATGCTTGCACTGTGTAACATATATTGATGCAGAAAAGGAACCCAGAATAGCTGGAACCAAGGTTTCAGAAATTAGGGATACAGAGCTGCAATCAGGTCATCCAGGGTCTTGGAAACCACAGGCCTGGCACCATACCCAGTAAATACCTAAATACAGCAAAGTTTCTACCTTTACTGTCCCCTGGAAGAGACGGCCTATCTGACTATGACAGATGGTTGCCACAGGCACCTGGGAATACAGGCAAGGCTCTCCATGGGAGAGATGAGGTGTGAGTTCTAAGCCAGGAAGAATAAGCAAGCCAATCACAAAGGGTGAAAACCATATACAAGAGGTTTTATTTTATCTTAAGGACACTGGGGGCCAAGTTTGGGGTTGTAAGCTGTGGATAGCTATGAATAATTGCCATTTTAGAATGATCACACCAGCTGTTCTAGTAATGGATTGGATGTGGAGAGAACTGAAGCAGAGAAACCCTTGAGTGACTTGATGTATTCCAAATAAGAGACTGTGAGACCTTGAAGAAAGGTAGTGGCAGTTGGGCATGTAAAAAAGGCATGTTTTTAAAGACATTTAGACCACAGACGCTACCATAAATATTCCAGCAGTGCCTCCACTTCCTCCAGAACAATGTCCAGACTCCAAGGCTGCAGCTAAAGCCTTTTGCACTATGCCTCCTG
Organism: Lasiurus cinereus; assembly: GCA_011751065.1. Taxonomy (NCBI): domain Eukaryota; kingdom Metazoa; phylum Chordata; class Mammalia; order Chiroptera; family Vespertilionidae; genus Lasiurus; species Lasiurus cinereus. Next base: position 146,516 of record JAAGEH010000393.1, on the reverse strand, counting down.
CCTACTCTCCCAGCTTTGTCTTGCCTCACCCTCTTTACAGCCCAAACTCCAGGCCTTCCCATGCCCACTGCAAACTACACCCTCACTTATTCACAGCAGGACTTGGAGCTTGCTCTATCTTCTTTGCAAATATCTTCCCTCATAATTCCCTGGTAAAATCTCACCAACAATATCCTGAACTCCAAGATGATATCACTAGTACCACTGAAGGAGGAGAAACTTATGGATGTCAAAATGGGAGCTTCCAAGCTGAATACTATGCAGGATTTCACCCCTAAAGGCACTGCTGAAGCATTTCAAAGAGGTTTCTACCAGTATTACAACAAGTATATCAGTGTCAAGAAAAGGAGCATCAATGTGGTTTCTATGGTGCTGGCAGCTTCTGTGTTTTTCAACTACTACTGCCATTCGTATAAGGAACTCAAACATGGACTGTGACTGAAGAGGGCCCAATGTGGACTCCACATTCCTGACCATGACCTTTATCCAGTACCTGTGAATCCTTTCATATTGTACTTAATAAAATATGTCTGGTTAAAAAAAAGTTTTTAAAATAAAATACTATCAACCCTGTACAAAGATTTCTTAAACTTTATGTAAAAAGCATTAGTCATAAAAGAAAACACAACTATTGCACTAGAATTAAGCATTTCTGTGTATCAAAAGGCACCAGTAAAGAGAGTGAAAGGACACTCTACAGACTTGGATAAGATATTTGCAAGCATATGTCAGACAAATAATTCCATATCCAGGCTATAAAAAAGAATTATAAATCAAAAAGAAGACAAACAGCCCAGTAAATAAATAAATAAATATATATATATATATATATATATATATATATATATTGAACAAGTATTTCACAAAAAAAAAGACATCCAAATAGCCAATAAACACATGGAAATGCCCTCAACACCAGAGACATTGTAAATAAGAACTATATGTTATGAGATGCCACCTTTAACCAAAATGGCTAAAAATAAGACTGATAGCACCCAGTATTGACAAGGTTAAAAGTCAACTAGAACTCTTACATTGTGGTGAAGGTGAGAACTGCTGCATACACTCGCAAAACGGGCAACATCTACTATTGCTGATCAACAAAGCCAGCAACGCCTCTCCTGTAAATGAATACACAAGTCCACAGGAAAAAAAAAAAAACATAAGAATGCTCATTGCAACTCCTGGCCCAGTAGCTCAGTTGGTATTAACCTGATATGCCAAGATTTCGGGTTTGATCCCCGGTCAGGGCATATACAAGAATCAACCAATAAATTTGTGAACGTGTAGAACAACAAATCAATGTTTCTCTCTCTCTCAAAATCGGTTTTTTTTAATTTATTTCAGAGAAGAGGGAGATAGAAACATCAGTGAGAGAGAATCATTGATCAGCTGCCTCCTGCACATCCCCTACTGGGGATCGAGACTGCAACCTGAGCCTATGCCCTTGACCAGAACTGAACCCGGACCCTTCAGTACATAAACCAATGCTCTATCCACTGAGCCAAACCAGCTAGGACTAAAATCAATTTTTTTAAAAAAAAATCAACCAGTGATTGCATAAATAAGTGGAAGACCAACGTCTTTTTCTCTCTTCCTCTTTCTCTCTAAAAAAATCAATCAATAAAAAAAAAAATGCCAAAACCGGTTTGGCTTAGTGGATAGAGCATCAGCCTGCAGACTGAAAGGTCCCAGGTTCGATTCCCGTCAAGGGCATGTACCTTGGTTGCAGGCACATCCCCAGTAGGGGATGTGTGGGAGGCATCTGATCGATGTTTCCCTCTCATCAATGTTTCTAGCTCTCTGTCTCTTTCCCTTTCTCTCTGTAAAAAATCAATAAAATATATTTTAAAAAATTATAATAAAGATTGCTCATTTCAGCTTTGTTAATAAAAGCCAAAAGTTGATAACTAATAACCTAAATGTCCATCAACAGTGTTATATGCATACAATGGGATACTATTCAGCAATTTTTTTAAAAAAAAGATATTGCTACATACAGATGTCACAAAAATATTGATGAATGAAAGAAGACAGTCACAGAAAGATAATGTACATACTGCATAATTACATTTAAATGAAACTCAAGACAGATAAAACTGATCTATGGTGATAGAAGTCAAAAAGAGCGGTTATTGGGATGAGAAGATGCAGTACTGGCTACAAGGGGCACAATGGGTCCTGGAATAATTCTATTCCTTGATTTTTGTGGGGGAGGTGTGACACAGGTGTACACATATGCAAAAAGTGTGCCCTTACTGTATGTTAAAAATCTAAAGATAAAATTTTTAACCAAGAAAAAATATTCTATTTATCCTTCATATTCAAATGCCACCTCCTCTTTCAAGTTTTGCCAGCTAGAATACATCTCTTCATTACAGCCTCTGTAGTATTCTGATGTCCTTTCTTTTATGCCATTTAACACGCTCCATCTCAAATCTCAGTGGAGTCTCCTTATTTCCCTAATTAGATTATTATCTTTCTGTGGCAGTGACCATGTCTTTCATCTTTTACTGACAGAGGGCCTGGCAAATAGGAAAGCTGAGAAAACGGTTTGTTGAATTACATGGAAGGAAAAATTGGGTGGGTGCCCATATGGGTTAAAGGGAAACAAAAAGAGGAAGGAAGGCCTAGAAAGAAAGAAATCTCCAAGGAAACCTTAACACACACTACAACTATTCCTACTTCCTGAAATCTCATTAAATGTCACCTTGAGCAACAAAGAATGAATCAAAACACCAAGTCCTACCTAGACTGAAGATGAACCAACATCACACTTACAGGAAATCCACCAAATAAATGCTTACCTAATCTCTGGGTGTTTGAACCTGTATGAGGAAATTTCACCAAGAAGACTAATAATCACATAGCCATGCTGCTAAAAATATCGCCAGCCTGGTGTGCAAAAAGCTCAGACAGCGGGTCAGGAGACTTAGGGCCTAATTCTAACTCTACCCCAACTTGCTGTGACCGGTGGACAATCTCTTCGCTTCTGTGGGCCTCAGTGTCCTTATTTGTAAAACAACAGGGGTCGGATTAGCAAATGCTCTCAAGTCCTTTCCTGTATTTATATTTTGGGTATACAATCACTCTCTCCCAGTCCAACGCAGGAACACAATAGAAACCCCCGCAAAACACGTAAAAGGCGCTCCGGACCATAAAACCAACATGATTTGAAGGAGTTATTTTGTTACATATCTTTCACGGTTTAATCAGTGTTTTTTGTTTGTTTGCAGCCTTACCATGAATTGCAGGAGATTTCTGAGTTCCATGTAAACAGAAGTTACCTCTCTGTGGGCTGTCATCTTCTTTTAGAGTGAAGAGGGTCTTCTCGCCTGGTCCCAACTCTCGAGATTCAAAAACCACCAAACCTGAGAGAGGGTTTATGAATTTGCGCACACTGCGCGGCACACTGGAGTCTAAGTTACAGGGGAATAGGGTTTATGGAATGCTGGGATTTGTAGTCCCTGGGCCTCTTTGCGCGCCGGGACCTGTGGTTCCCCTGTAAGCCCCTGGGATGCTGGGAAATGTAGTCTTTGGCTCATCGCACAGTGCAACCTCAGCACCCAGCTGCGGGAACGAGCCCCTCGAGCCTCTGCAGATCTGAAGCCAAACCTCCGGAGGGGCAAACTCTAGGCAACAAGAACGAATAAAAAAAAAAAATCTGTCCTACGGGACTTCCCAGGGAGGGCCCTTCCCATCGACGCTTTTTAACCACCCCCACCCCCCGCGAAGCCGCTGAGTGTTTCTATTGGATGAGCAGGATGACAATCGCCGAGACGAGCTTTCTATTGGCTCTGGGGCGGGCACTCCAAGGCTAAGGGGAAGGAGAAGGGATCAGGAGCGGGAGCTGAGGGGAGGGAGAGGCCGGTCCAGGTCTGGCCGCCGCCTCTGCTCGCCCGAGGTCTCCAGGCGGGGCTTGCGGCTCAGTCCTCGGCTCCAGGGCACCGTCGGCGAGGCTCCATCCGGCCAGCGTGGGAGAGCCGCGGGCGGCGGCTGCCGCATCATGTCAGCCAAGGACGAGCGGGCCAGGGAGATCCTGAGGGGCTTCAAACTGTATCCGCCCGGGAGCGGGGCGGGGTCGGGAGGACTTGGGAGGCGGCCGCTCGCTCGCTGAGACCGGCCAGGGACGGGAGCCGCGCCAGGTGGGCACCAGGAGGGCGGAGGTGGGGGAAAGGCTTCCCGCGCCCCCGATGGGACCGGGCGCCGGAGGTGGGGAAGGGGGCGTCCTGAGAGAGGTTAGGGACGTTGACGGGAACCCCGCGGGGGTGGAGGCGGAGGAGCCCTGGAATTGGGCTGGGAAAGGCGCCGGACGCCGGGAACGGGTGTCCGGGAGGCCGGCTGGGGTCCGAGCTCCAGCCCGCCCCCAGAGGCCATAAAGCGGCTGCGGCTCCCAGGGCGGGGGGCGGGGGTTGGGGGCGGGGGGAGGGTTGGCCTGGCCGTGGAGTAGCAGTAGCCTCTTTGGCGGGAGGCCCCTCGAGGGAGCAAGGAAAAGTGACTTGGAGCGACGGTCCTTGTGTGGGACAGATGCAAAGGCTTGTTTTAAACTCTCCAGGGTTCCCGCATCCCACACCCCACACCACCCCCCCGTCTTGTTGCCATAACTTCGCTGCCTCACTTGTGGCTCCTTGGGGCTGGAGCAGAGGAAGGGCGGGGGGGGGGGGGGCGGGGGGGGGGGGGCCCCCCTCACCCTCATCTTAACTCTGTCTTGGCCCTGGAGGCATTGGACGGTGCTGCCTCTCCCTCAGCCCCGCAGCTTTCTTTCCAGCAAAATGAGAACCGTAGGCTTGTGCGTGAGATGCCTGGACGTGTTTTGGTTTTGCTGCGGGACTCCTGGCCAAGGTAGCTTACTTGGCTCGGGTAGACGAGGTGGAGCTGTCCAGCAATAATTACTTGATTACGCTGGGGACACAGTAAGGACATAGGTACCGTAGTAGCAGCGTATAGAAACCATTGCCTCGGGGCCTGTTGTGGAACCGCTGGTGCAACCTCTCCTCCCTGCAGCGAGGAAGCTTGGTGTTTAATGGAGTGTTAAATCTGTAACTGTGTAATGCAGATGAAAAAATACCCCCTCTTGGACAGCCCAATTTTATATTTTCCTGTTGACCTTAATCTCTTCTTACAAGGTTCGCATACAAAATACAAAATTCTTAAATTCCTCCCTCAGTGAAAACGTAGTCACCACTTTAGGGCCCCTTCCCTGAGGTTTTAGTGAACCACTGTTTCCTGAGCAATGTGTTTTCACAATACCCATTTCAATCCTGCAAATTTTAATGGCCTTATCACCGTCAGAAACCAAGTTGTTGGTCAATTATAGCACACGAATGCAAAAAAGTTACAAAACATTTTGAATGTACAAATTGAATTTTCCAAATGCAAGCTGATCCGCTGTGCTTGTTTTAAAAAAACAAAACACACAACAGAAGTCATCACCTTTGCATACTACCATTTCAGTTGTTTTATAAAGCTCCGTGTACCTTACCATGTTTCTCTGCATAATGGCACCTGTAAGTAGAATAGGATGGCTGAAGTGTTAGAAAAGCTATGACATGGATTTTGTTTTTCTCTTCAGTAATTTATATTGTTATTTAACATGTATACTGTAGACAGGAAGCCAGAGACTATGGAAAATTCTGATATTTCAGAAGCAATATTTTGTCAGCTTGTAATTAACATATTGCTGAAAACAAGGAGAGGGTTCTTGGACCTGTTGAGAAAGAGGCTAAGGGACAAATATGGAAAACAGCAGAACTTCTGTCAACCCAATAGAACGGAAGGGAATTAACCAAGTCAGTAATGACATTAGTGGATCAAGAAACACATTTTCAAGGAATTTGGTATAGGTTGATTAAATTACAAGGGGAGCAGCCACCCTAAAAAAAGTTAGCATGGGAGCAGTGGAATGCTTATCCTCTGGTAGCCTTTTTTAGCATCTGAGAATTAAGAGAGAAGAGGAGCCCTGGTCAGTGTGGCTCAGTGGGTGGAACATTGACCACCTCACACTGACGGGTCTCCAGTTTGATTCCCAGTCAAGGGTGTGTCCCTCAGTTGCCATCTGGTCTCTCCCCCCACCACCACCTCCCACCCCCGTCAGGGCAAGTTCAGGAGGCAACCAATTGGTGTGAGAAAGAAAGACACATCCCATTGATGTGTGTGTATATACTCTGTCTCCTCCTCCTCCCTCCCTCCCTTCTGCTCTTCTGAAAAAATCGATAGAAAAAAATATATCTTCTGGTGAGGATTAACAAAAAGAGAGAGAGAGAGAGAGAGAGAGAGAGAGAAGGAAAGGAGTTCTAAAATTTGATACTACTTGAAGGAAAAATAAAATTGTCTTATTAAGAAACTACCTGACTGTTGTCCACCTTTTATTGAATTTTTCTGTGAACTTTCTTTTAAACTATTTCTGTAAAAAAGTTTTTTTTAATTTTTTAATATATTTTATTGATTTTTTACAGAGAGGAAAGGAGAAGGATAGAGAATTAGAAACATCAATGAGAGAGAAACATTCAGTCAGCTGCCTCCTGCACAGCTCCTACTGGGGACGTGCCCGAAACCAAGGTACATGCCCTTGACCAGAATCGAACCTGGGACCTTTCAGTCCACAGGCCGGCACTCTCTCCACTGAGCCAACCTGGTTAGGGCTAAAAAGTTTTTTTAATTGCCATTATATTCTCCTACCACATTGACTATGTTGGTTTTTAAAAGTTTTGGGCCAGTTTGGACAACAAATGATGTCTTCTTTTAGTTTATACGTATTTCCCTCAATCACTAGGTCCCTGGAGAGGTGATACGGGACTGTAGAGCTATGCTGCCTGCATTGGAATCCCAGCCCTGCATTCCTGGTTTTGTGTACTTGAACAACCTCTTTAACTATTGTCTCAATTTCCTCATCTGTAAGTGGGGATAAAAATAGTACCTATCTCAGAGGGTTATTGTGACCCTAGTCAGAGCACCCAAACTATGAAACTCACTATGCATAGCATTTCCTGTGAGAGTTGTCATGAGGATTAAATGAGACTGCATATAAAATACTTAGTACAGTGCCTGGCACATATTAAGTAAGTATAAATGTTAAGTGCTGTTATTTGTTTTATTAATTATTAATAATAATAACAGTAAAGATAATGTTGCTATAAAGCCACTTATTTTTCTGAGATATAACCAATGTCTTCATGCTGTTATTCTCTTTTCTAACTGAGAAATATATAATATTTTTTATTTGCCTCTTTGAAAAAATTATTTAGTTAATAAACATTGATGTATACCTGGTGCTTCCCTTGTTTTCTAGGAATTAACCACATTCCAATTTATGGCCAAAAGAGAACTAGTTTTTTTTTAAATATGTTTTTATTGATATCAGAAAAAGGAAGAGAGAGACAGAAACAATCATCAGATGAAAGAACTAGGGAATTCTCCAGAAGAAGAGATAAATGAAGCAGTGATAAGAAATTTATCTGAAACAAAAACTAGCCCTGGCCAGTGTAGCTCAGTTGGTTGGAGCTTCTTTCCCTAAACGAAAAGGTCAGAGGATGAATTCCTGATCAGAGCATATAACCAGGTTGCAGATTTGGGGCGCATGCAGGAAGCAATTGATCAATGTTTCTCATATTGATATTTCTCCCCCTCCCTCCCTTCCTCTCTCGAAAATCAATTTGTGAAAATCCTTTAAAGTTTAAAAAACTATTCTAAAAAATAAGAATTAGTTCACTGAGTCCGCTGGTGTATTAAACAGTGTCCCTTCTTAAAAAGAAAAAAAAAAGAATTAAATGTGTTTTATGTGGCTCTAAGAGAAATACAAGACTCAAGAGTGGCAGTTACAGGGGACAGAGTTTAACCCAATTTCTAACAAAGTTACCTGCAAAAAAACTGCATTTTCCAGAAAATATTTTTTTAAATTTAATAAATATTTATTGTTCAGATCATTATAATTGTTCTCTTTTTTCCCCCTATAGCTCCCCTCCACGCGGTTCCCATTCTACCCTCCGCCTCCACCTACCCTCCACTGTCCTCATCCATAGCTGTACGATTTTTGTCCAATCTCTTCCCACACCCCCAACACCCCTTTTCCTCCAAGAATTGTCAGTCCACTCCCTTTCTATGCCCCTGATTCTATTACATTCACCAGTTCATTCTGTTCATCAGATTTTCTATTCATTTGATTTTTAGATTCACTTGTTGATAGACATGCACTTGTTGTTCATAATTTTTTTTCTCTTTTTTTAAATTTGTTATTAATTTTTATTAATTTTTATACATATCTCCCCATTGCCCCCCTCCCTCCCAGGCATACCCTGACCCCCCAGGGTCTGTGATCATTGGTTATGCTTATATACATGCATACAAGTCCTTTGATTGATCACTTATCTACCTCACCTAACTTTAATCTTTCTGCTGTAATTTCACAGTCTGTTTGATGCTTTATGATTTTTGTCCTCCTCAGAATTATCAGTCTGTGCTCCTGATTCTATTATATTCACCAGTTTATTCTGTTGATCAAATTTTTAATTCACTTAATTTTTTAGATTCACTTGTTGATAGATATGTATTTGTTGTTCATAATTTTTTGTCTTTTACCTTTTTCTTCTTCCTCTTCTAAAAGAGTACCTTTCAGCATTTCATATAATACTGATTTGGAGTTGATGAACTCCTTTAGCTTTTTCTTCTCTGTGAAGGTCTTTATCTGCCCTTCAATTCTGAATGATAGCTTTGCTGGATAGATTATTCTTGGTTGTAGGTTCTTGCTGTTCATCACTTTGAATATTTCTTGCCACCCCCATCTGGCCTGCATCGTTTCTGTTGAGAAATCAGCTGACAGTCATATGGGTGCTCCCTTGTAGGTAATGAACTGTTTTTCTCTTGCTGCTTTTAATATTCTCTTTGTCTTTTGCTCTTGGTATTTTAATTATGATGTGTCTTGGTGTGGTCCTCTTTGGATTCCTTTTATTTGGGGTTCTGTGTGCTTCCTGGACTTGTAAGTCTATTTCTTTTACCAGATGTGGGAAGTTTTCAGTCATTATTTCTTTAAATAGGTTTTCAGTATCTTGCTCTCTCTCTTCTTCCTGCACCCCCACAATTCTGATGTTGGTACGCTTGAAGCTGTCCCAGAGGCTCCTTACATTATCTTCACATTTTTGGATTCTTTTCTCTTCTTGCTTTTCCAGTTGAATGTTGTCTGCTTCTTTATATTTCAAATTTTTGACTTGATCCTTGCCTTTCTCTAGTCTGCTGTTAGGACTCTGTATAATAGTTTTTATTTCAGTCAGTGTATGTTTAATTTCTAGTTGGTCTTTTTTTTTCTTTAGTTGGACCTTTTCCATCTCCTTTGGGTCTCACTAAATTTATCCATCTTTTCTAGCTTATTCTTGAAAAACCTTACAAGCGTGGTTTTGAACTCTATATCCAGTCGTTTTTTTTTTTCTCCATTTCTTTTGTTTGTAATCCCTTCCCTTGTCTCGGCATTTTCACTATGCCGGGGAAACTTCTGTGTTGAATTCAGCTTTATGATACCAGACACAAAGCCTCAGAAGCCTCTGTTGAGCTTGGGATGGGTGGAGTCTCAGGGCTTAAGGGACCGCCTTGCCTTCCAGTCGGCCCCGCCCTCCACGGCCCCTGAGTCTCACGTGACTGGGTAATGGCTGGAGCAGTCCTTGTGCGCGCGCACCCGCAGTGCCTCTAACCGCTGCCTTTCCAGCTCCCCTGCGCACCAGGACCACACGAGTCTAGGTCTCCAGGGTTTCGTCCAAAACAGGGTCTTAGTGGACTCAGAAGTGGCACAGTTGGGAGGGTCTGTCTCCCTCCCACTCCCGAAAGCCAGCGGCACAATCAGCAATCTGTCCTGCGCCAGTGCCGTGTGCGCCACCAGGCCTTTGATCTTTTGGGGCTCCCCTAAATTTCCGTGCACTTCTCCCTTTTCACAGTCCAAACTCCCCCGTATGAATTTCGGCTGGATCTGGGGTTTAGTGTCGTAGGATAAGGAGTTCAATGCCTTTGAGAGTCTCCGTCTCCCTCCCGCCAGAGAAAGCCAGCCAGGTACTCCAGCACCCGCTCTCTCCTCGTGCGCGTCTCTGTACCTCAGCTTTTTGCAGCTCCTCTGGGTCTCTGTGAGCCCCTCTCTTTTCCTCTAGTTGTAGAACTTCCACTCAGCCAGCTTTCCTGTGGTTCTGGATGATGTCCGTTCTGTCTTTTAGTTGTAGTTTTGAAATTGTTGTGCGAGGCAGCAGTGTAGGTGTTTACCTATGCCGCCATCTTGGATTCCCTCCCTGTTGTTCATAATTTTTATCTTTACCTTTTTCTTCTTTTTCCTCTTCTTAAAGAATGCCTTTCAGCATTCCATAAAATACTGGTTTGGTGTTGATGAACTCCTTTAGCTATTTCTTATCTGTGAAGCTCTTTATCTGCCCTTCAATTCTGAATGATAGCTTTGCTTGGTAGAATAATCTTGGTTGTAGGTTCTTGCTATTCATCACTTTGAATATTTCTTGCCACTCCCATCTGGCCTGCATAGATTATGTTGAGAAATCAGCTGACAATAGTATGGGTGCTCCCTTGTAGGTAATTAACTGTTTTTCTTTGCTGCTTTTAATATTCTCTCTTTGCCCTGACCGGTTTGGCTCAGTGGATAAAGCGTCAGCCTGGGGACTCAAGGGTCCCAGGTTTGATTCCTGTCAAGGGCATGTACCTAGGTTGCAGGCACATGCCCAGTGGAGAGTGTGTAGGAGGCAAATGACCAATGTTTCTAACTATTCCTTTCCCTTCCCCTCTGTAAAAAATCAATAAAAAAATATTTTAATATTCTCTCTTTGTCTTTTGCTCTTGCCATTTTTTAAAAAATATATTTTATTTATTTTTTACAGAGAGGAAGGGAGAAGGAAAGTGAGTTAGAAACATTTATGAGAGAGAGATATCGATCAGCTGCTTCCAGCACTCCCCCCACTGAGGATGTGTCCGCAACTAAGATACATGCCCTTGACCGGAATCAAACCTGGGACCCTTCAGTCTGCAGGCCAATGCTCTATCCACTGAGCCAAACCGGTTTCGGCTGCTCTTGGCATTTTAATTATGATGTGTCTTGATTGGTCCTTTGTTTGGGATTCTCTGCGCTTCCGAAACTTTAAAAGGTGGGAGAAATTTTCTGTCATTATTTCTTCAAATAGGTTTTCAGTATCTTGCTCTCTCTCTTCTTCTGGCACCCCCATAATTCTGATGTTGGTATGCTTGAGGTTGTCCCAGAGGCTCCTTACACTATTTTCAAATTTTTGGATGCTTTTTGCTTTTCCATTTGAGTGTTGTTGTTTTTTTTTGCTTCTTTGTATTTCAAATCTTTGACTTGATTCTTGTGTTCCTCTGCTGTTAGGTGTTTGTATAATATTTTTTATTTCAGTCAGGTTTGTTTAATTTCTAGTTGGTCCTTTTTCATATCCTTGAGGCTCTTGCTAAATTTATCGGCCTTTTCTAGGAAATTCTTGAAAAACCCTGTAACTGTGATTTTGAACTCTATATCCAGTCATTTGCTTTCCTCCATTTCTTTCATTTGTGATCTGTTTCTTTGTTTCCGCATTTTTGCTGCTTCCCTGAGTTGGTAGAGTAGCTTTGTGTGCTAAGTGTCCTATAGGGTCCAGTGGCTCAGCCTCCCCAGTTACCTGAAGTGGACACTGTTGGTGTACCCCTTTGTGGACTGTGTGTTCAGCCTTGTTGTAGTTAAGTCTTGATTGTTATTGGTATCACTGGGAGGAATTGACCTCCAGGCCAATTGGCTGTAAGGATCAGCTGTGTCTATGCTGGGAAAACTTCTGTGCTGGAGACACCCTTATGAGACTTGCAAAAGCCTCTGTGCTCAGCTTGGATGGGGTGGAGTCTCAGGGTGGAGCAGACAGCCTTGGCTTCCCGTCAGCCCTGCCCTATGAGGCCTCTGGGTCTCAGTGTCCCTCAGTAATTACTACAAGCATCTCTGAGAGAAAGCCGCCCTCAAGTTTCGCCTGCTGCGAGACAGTCCAGTTTCTCCCCGAATGAGTGTGGGTTCCCAGAAACTTGCCTGGAAATGGAGTTCAGCGCAGTCAGGAGCTTCCGTCTCCCTCCCACTTTAGAAAGCCAGCCTCGCACTCAGCCGCCTGTGCACTCAGCAGTTAGTCCTCTCTGTGTGCACGGGCCTCCAGACCTCTGCCTTCCGCAGCTCCCCTGAGTCTCAGTATGTGTTCTCTTGTTCTGACAGTCCAGGTTCCCCCCGAATGATTCTGGTTTCCCAGAGTCTTGCCCGGGACTGGAGTTCAGTGCAGTCGGGAGCTTCTGTCTCCCTCCCGCTTTAGAAATCCAGCTGCACATTCAGCCACCTGTACACTCAGCCACCTGTCCTCTTTGGGTGTGCATGTCTCCATACCTCAGCCTTTTGCAGCTCCTCTGAGTCTCAATGTGCTTTCCTCTTTCCTGCTAGTTGTAGAATTTCCACTCAGCCAGCCTTCCTGTGGTTCTGGATGGTGTCCATTTTGTCTTTTAGTTGTAGTTTTAATATTGTTGTGCGAGGCAGCAGTTTAGGTGTTTACCTATGCCACCATCTTGGTTTCCTCTCCCACCCTAAGATCCCAGAAAGTATTTTAAACAGCAGATAGATGCCTGTCCATCAAGAGTATGCAGAAGGAAATTATGCATCAGATGAGGTATTAGAGTGGATGATCTTCAGAGGATTCAAATCCTTTTCCAACACTACAATTCTTTAATTTGGTGACAATCTTTCTTGGTTAACAAAAATACTTTTCAGCAAGTATTTCCATTGAGATATGCACTACACCTGAAATAGGCAAAACATGTTTTTGTGATTTGATGTCATTAAAGTAAACTATTTCCTTTTTGTTTTTGAGACTATTGTTAGATACTGTTGAAGTATGTTTAGTGCATTGTGGATCCACTGATTTAGAGTCACAGAGGGCAGTTATGGGCTCTGAATTTAGATAAAGTATACAGAACTAAACATATATCACTCTAATATAAATAATACTATAAATATAGCCACAAAAAGAAAGGGAATGTCTAAAAATATCTTGCATTTCTATGGTCTTTTTCGGCTCTTCAAAGCACTTTGATACATTATCACAACAACTCTATGCAGTATTATCCTTACTTTATAGGTAGAAAATTAAGGATTTGTGAGGCTATCACTCAGATAAAGGCTGAACCTTAATTTAAACCTTAACTACTATTTTTCTATAATGTACCATAATGTCTCTCAGGGGAGTTAATATTTTTGCTGTATTATTGATTTTGAGTTTAAAATTTTTTCTCATGTTACAGGTTTATTTTTCACTTGAAAATTATTCTCTTCCATTGTAGTCATATCTCCTATTTTCTTTGGTTTCCCTCAACTCTCAGACACAAAGGGCAAGATTTAGCCTAGGATAAGTAAGAACTTTCTAACAATTAGAGTTGCCTAAAAATAAAAAAAAGACATTTTCCAGAAAGCATTTAAACAGCATGTGTTTATCAGCTAGAGCTGCTAAAACAAAATACCATACATTGTGAGGCTTAAACAACGGACATTTATTTCACAACAGGACTGGAAGCTGGAAGGTCCAAGAACAAGGTGCTAGCTGATTTGGTTTCTGGTAGAGGCTCAATTCTTGGCTTGTAGATGGTCACCTTCTCCCTATGTCCTCACATAATGGATAAAAAAATGGATGGGCAGCCTAGCTGGCATGGTCCAGTGGCTGAGCTTCGACCTATGAACCAGGAGATCACAGTTTGATTCCCAGTCAGGATATATGTCCATGTTACGGGCTTGATCACCAGTGTGTGAGGTGTGCAGGAGGCAGCTGATCAATGATTCTCATCATTGATGTTTCTTTCTCTTTCTCCCTCTTCCTTCCTCTCTGAAATCATTATTTTTTAAATATTTTTAAGTGGATGGGCAAATCATAGAAGAGTTATAACTATACCATGTGTGGCACCACTATCTGAGTGACAGTTCTATTTGGAAATGGTGGTTCTTGGGCAGGTCACTGCTAAATGAACGCTTTTTTAAAAGGACCTAAATCTGAGACTCTAGCCTGATAACTTCCATGGAATAAAAGGTGAGAAATTTAACAATAAGCCTCTGTTTTTGAGCCATCTTCTGAGCAAAGAGCAAAAGCAAAGACCTGTCTGTAGTGCTGCCACTTACTGGTGGTTCATTCACATGTTTGTTAGCAGGGTCTGTGTTGGGTAATTTGCTGAACACAAGAGATACAAAATTATAAGCTAGTTTTCATATTCAAAAGAACTTGTGTAAGGGGTAGAAAAATTAATGAATGATCAGAATACAATGTGATAAGTGCCTAGTAGTGTAAAGTACTATGGAAACTCAGAGAAAGAATGACTACTGTCCGAGGCATTGTGGAAGACTTCAGAATTGTCATTTGAATGGAATCTTGAAAGATGAGTAGGTACTGAGCAGTTTAATTTTTCAGATACTGGAGAGTAACAGAGGAAGGAAAGTGAAGGCATAAAAAAATGAGGAAAGAGTGTTTCAGAAGGGAGTTGGGATCAAGAATGAGGATCAAAAACAAGTCCTTAGAATTGCTGGAAATTTCATTCTAAGAATACTTAAGGTTCTAACTAGAGTCCCATGATACCATATAGGTCATTAGTGATCTTTTTTAGAATGGCAGATACTTGCGGAAATAAACTATAATCTGCCAAGATTCGAAAATGGATAATAGGTGAGGAAATAAAGTCACCAAGTAGATTATTCTTTCAAGAAATCTGGTGATTTACGAAAGCAGAGATTAAGGGAGTAGCTTGAGTAGATAGAGAGATTTTATTAGAGTTGAAATTACTTATTTAAGCAATCCAACTTGGTGCAAGGTGCTTAACATCTATTAAAAAAGGATAATGCTTGTTCCATATGCCTTATAGAGATGTTATGAAATAAGTGAGATAATAAGTGCCAACTCACTTTTTTTTTTCAATTTTATTTATCTTATTATTTTTAGGATGCTTTTTATATTGTCTAAAATTTTACGTATGTCTCCTTTTTCCCTGCTTGACACCCTTCCCCCCCAGCCATCCACACCCTGGGCAAGCCCCCCACCGCCTCAGTGTCTGTCCATTGGTTATACTAATATGCATGTATACAAGTTCTTTGGTTGCTCTCTAACCTCCCTCCCCTGCCATTTGTCCCTGGATTTATTCTTGTTCATCAAATTATGTTGATCATTATATCCCATATATGAGTGAGATCATGTGATATTTATCTTTGTCTGACTGGCTTATTTTGCTTAGCATAATGCTCTCCAGGTCCATCCATGCTGTTGCAAGAGGTAAAAGTTTCTTCTTTTTTATAGCGGCATAGTATTCCATTGTGTAGATGTACCACAGTTTTTTAATCCACTCATCTGCTGATTGGCACTTAAGTTTTTTCCAAATCTTAGCTATTATGCTACTATGAACATATGCCAACTCAGTTTAAAAACCATAGCTCTACAAAAGTATTTTGTTTAATATTACATTGCTAACATTTATTTATCTTTGCTTTCTATTTTTCACATTTGTAGGTGTCATGGTGACAAAGCCAGAGTCTTACTGATTTTTTAAAATATGTCTCTATTGATTTTTAGGGAGAGAGAGAGAAAGAGAGAAGCATTGATGAGAGAGAAACATTGATAGGCTGCCTCCTGCACGCCCCCACTGGGGATGGAGCCTGCAACCCAGGGATGTGCCCTGACCAGGAATCAAATCATCAACCTCTTGGTGCATGGGATGACACTCAACGAACTGAGCCACACCAGCCAAGGCTTAGTGATTTTTTTTTTATTCCAAGTTAAACATCTGAAGCCTTTTTTCACCATCTTGGGAAGTAACTGTGGCCCTTGGACTGATAGCAAAGGAAGCCCCCTAGGTGACACATATGTCCCATTTGAAAGCCATAATCATCTTTGCCTATGCTTTTATTAAGAGTGTTACAACTTTAGGAAGTTGATTTTCCTCTCAATACTGCAGCATTTTTTAAAAACTAGGTAAATTTTTGCTCAGCCAGAGTGGCTAACTTGGTTGAGCGTCATCCTGTGCAACAAAGGGTTGCCAGTTCAATTCCCTGTCAGAACACATACCTTTGTGGTTTGATCCCTGGATGGGGCATATATAAGGCAACAACTAGCTGATGTTTTTTTCTCTGACTCTCCCTCTCTAAGCATGTCCTTGGATAAGGATTTTTAAAATTATAATAATTATTAAAACTAAGTAAAATTCAGAGACCTTTGACTGGATTTTGATAGAATTCAAGGTAATGTTCCTATGCCTCCAAAAAACATATAAGAAACTAGCTGATCCTTTTGGAAATGTGCCATTAGGAAAAAGCCTTGTATTATCTCTTTTTCAATCAGGAAATTCTGGGAAGCAAATAAAAATGCAAAGGGAGTCTCTAGGAATATCTTGGGATATGTCTATTATAGCTTGTTTCTGACCAGTTTCAGGTATATAACGGCACATATTAGTAGAATAATAAGCTTACTAGAGAAAAAAAGTTTGTTTCATTGTTTGACTTAGTTAGTGAGAAGACTATATTATGTTTCAAATAGTGATCTTTTTCTCATTACTAAATTACTTACCTCCTCTGTTTCCCAGGCCAGCTTGAATTTTGATTGTATGCTTTCCAAGCATAGTACCTTTGCCAGGGCCAGAGTATTATTTCACAGGGATCTCACCACTGCTTACAGTGCTGCATATTATGTTTCAAGGATACTGAAACCAGTTTCTCAGGGAAATCATTTAAATTTTCTTACCTTGTCCCCCATAAATAAAAACACCATAAGGAAAATCACTGGGGAATTTTTGGTAGAGAGAGATGTTTAAATATCCACGAATTAAACTGGTGCTTAAGAATGTACTAAAAGACAGGATGCTCTGTATAACCAATGCTTGTGCAGAAGAAGCCTAGAAGAAGGGCTTTGACAGAAATGATAATTAAAAATCCATGAAGATAAGAATAAGAAAAGGAAATGAGTTCCAAAAGTGAGCAAGGAGGAGAGAGTTTGAGAGGGGAGAGATCATAAAGGCAGAGAGTTAAAAGAGAACAAGAAGAAGAAAACAACAACAACAACAAAAACTAGGAAAGCAAAGAAAGGCATTCCTATGATGAAAATGCTCAAAATACCTCTAAATAGAAACTCCCCTTTTTTACTGCTAGTTATTGCTGCTTCACCCCCAGAGGAACGAGAAGGGAGAGGTTTTTCTTTACACCTGTGATCTTGGATTGCCTCATATTGCTCTGGTCTGCTGTGATAGACATTAGCATATACCATTATGTACTTAGTCAGCCACTCTGCCTGAAAATTCTACTTACCTTGAAGTTCCTCAGACAAGTAATTAACTACATGCCCATATATAAGTTACAGGTACTCTGCCAAGTCATGAATTCAACTTAATGCAGAATGAGCTTTTAAATTCTAATGTTTTTACCTGCAATTTGGCTGATTGACTTAGCTGTTCTCCTTAGGGAGAACTTTTTGGGGGATGGGTTGATTAGTTTGCTTTTTGTGTTTTACTGCGCTCCAGCTCTAAGTTGCCCTTTCCACAGCCTGCTGAGCCCAGAGTGAGTTCTCCTGGTTTAGTTTCTAGACACTCTTTAGTGAGCCTTGCTTTCTGGTTGCTCAGCTCAAAAGAGAATTCTAATCAACCCTCCTGACTTGCCCTTTAATTCTCAGTGTCAATCATGTACTGAGAAGACAGGATAAATAATATAGTGCCAATGGAATTTGACTTGCAAACTTATATGTGTAGTACATTCTGATAAGTACTGTGATGCAGGTGTAAACAAGTGTGCGGGTGCACTGAGAAAGGATCAAATAGCTTTGCCTCGAAGTATATCAGGGACTACAATCAGAGGAGGTTGACATAACACTGGGTCATTAAGGAGCATACTGCAGGGTAGGATGCTTGTTCTTAGCCAATGGGACAGTGTATGCTAAGCACTGAAGCACAAGAATATAATGTCTTTACCAATAGCTGGGGGATAGGGTGCATCTGGAGACTAGGGTAAGAGGTGACTCCAAAGGATGGACTGAATAGCAGAGGATAGACTTATTATCTCCTTTCCTCCAATAAATCTTTATTTACTCTCTTAACTTCTTTACCCCAGGCTTATAGTAATTTACTATACTTAACGCCATCTCAGTTGCCTATTGATTTCCTATTCTGTATAAAATTGTTCTTTCTACTTAACACTATCTTCCTATCTCACCCTTCTCTATTAACTTATAACGCTTTTTTAAAAAAAAAATCAACATTCTACAAACCTATTTACAAAGCCTAAACTTTATATACTCCTCAGAAATGTGTATGTCTGAGGATAGAAGGACTTGTATTGTACAATCACGTAAGGTTAAACTGAGACCCTGTCAGAGCAGAGGTCTTTCTATCCTAAACTGTGTTTCTTATATTATCACTGGTAAAGAACCAGGTTTTAACTTATAATCCTTCACAGGCCGATATTTTTAGGAATTAAGTGAAAATAAATTCCTAGAAAAGTGGCATACAAAATTAAGGTAAAAAGTTTTTATTATTAAAATCAACAAATTACTCTGTCAGATTGCTACTAAAATTTTTAAATACTTATCACAGACTAATAACAAATGTGTACATAAACTAGCACCAGTTTGTGGACCACATTTTGAGTAGCACAGCTATAGAATTCCCCAATACAGCTTGTGCCTGATACACAGTAGAACTTCAGTGCATGTTTGGGGAATAAATACGTGAATGAGATGGTTAGCATGATTATAGTAATAGGAAGGAAAAAATGACAGTCACAGCTCTCTTTGGAGAGTTGGAGGAATTGGTTGAGAAAGTAAAGAGTACTGTAATAATGTTATCCTTGAGGCAAAACAACCTTATTCTCATCAGTCTTTCTGAAGATCGATCCTTTGGCTCTCTAGTGAGGTGGATATACACTAGCAAATCACCTGGTTCAATTTCTGAGACATGTTCATTTTGACCTTTCCAAATATGTAAAACTTAACTCCAGATATCTGCAGAAGAATGTCAACCCATTTACCTGATCTAGCTCTCACAAGCAAATCTGCAGGTGGCTAGAATTGATCTAAAATACTAACCATGATCTTATAATCAAAACATTTCTACATGTAATAATATGGACCATACTGTCAAATGCTTTTCCTGCCTGAGGTTTTCCCCACTTACTTCTGTGTCTTCTCAGAAGATTAGCTGAATAGGGTAATAAGTCTTTTTATCAAAAACTTTGTAATTAACAAACTTTCTATGTTAAGGTAATTTCATATTGCTTACAATGCTGCAAATTTTCAGTTCAGTGAAAATATGAGGGATTCATGGTATCATTCAGGGGATAGGAAAGTAGGAGATCTATTTCTTAATATTGAAACACATAGCTGCATTCAAAGGAGGTCATTATTTTGAAATATGTGAACTTAATGTTTGAATGCAACTTATAATAGGGAAGTTTTGTTATTATAAGTAGAACTAGAGGCCCAGTGCATGAAATTCATGCCTGGCCAGTGACCAGGGCTGATCTCTGGTGCAACTGGCAGGGCTCCCACTGCCTGGAGCCTGCAGGCTGGGGGATGTTCCTGCATTGAGCATCTGCCCCCTGGTGGTCAGTGAGCATCATAGTGACTGGTTGTTCCACCATTTGTTCTACAGTTTGATCTGTTTGCATATTAGGCTTTTATTATATAAGATTCTGTGTTCATTGTAGATAAGTACAACATCAATAACTCAATACATCATCCTCATTTTCTACTAGCCATATCCCAAGAGGACATTGTTAGGAAGGGCAAAAGAATCATTTTCATGGTATATTTCCGGGTCTGCCTGCTTTTTTTACTCTCTCAACAGTTCCCTCAGCTCTTCTAGCTCTGGAGGCCTGTCCTCACAAAGATACTCAGGACTCTGCAACTGCCTAAAGCAACTTTCTTTCCAAGAGTATGCAGTGTGGACAAAACTCTTTCTGAATGCTAGCTATGTTATTTACTAGGTGTAAGTTCCTGAGAAATGTATTCAACTTCTGAGAGCACTACTATTTCATGTGGGTGTCAGTATCATCATATATAATAAAAGAGTAATATGCAAATTTACCCTAATGATGTGCACTGACCACCAGCGGGCAGACATTCAATGCAAGAACTTCCCCCTGGTGGTCAGTGCACTCCCACAGGGGGAGCTCCGCTCAGCCAGAAGCCGGACTGATAGTTACTAGTGCAGTGGTGGTGGCAGGAGCCTCTCCTACCTCCTTCGCAGTGCAAAGGATGTCCAACTATGGCTGCAGGAGTGGGCCTAAGCTGTCAGTCGGACATCCCCTGAGACTCCCAGTCTGCCAGAGGGATGTCTGACTGCCAGCTTCAGCCTGATCCCCCCAGGAAGCAGGCCTATGCTGGCAGATGGACATCCCCCAAAGGGTCACAGACTGTGAGAGGGCTCAGGCCAGGCTAGCCCCCACAAAAAATTCATGAATTTTCATGTACCAGGCCTCTAGTTAAATGATATAAAATTGAAAAATAGAAAAGAGGGACTCTTAGTACAGCGCTTGGCATATGTATTGAATGTAGGTACTCAAATATTACTTTTTTTACATTGCCTCCTCTTTCTTTGAGGATGGACTATAAGCAATGAGTACAGTCAAGTGCCAAATAAGTCTAGAACTATTTTTCATCTTTTCCCTGGTCTTATTCTGTACAATTATCAAGTTAAACAAGATTGTTAGGAAGCTAGCTTTGAGAAATGCAAGAATTAGGACTTTATCTGTCTGCATTGGTAATGAACCATAGATTAAGAGTTATTTAACTTTATAGTCATTATTAGGCTAATACAGTGGTCGGCAAACTCATTAGTCAACAGAGCAGCAAATCACGGCTCACGAGTCACATGCGGCTCTTTGGCCCCTTGAGTGTGGCTCTTTCACAAAATACCAGGACCTGGGTGAGTCTATTTTGAAGAAGTGACATTAGAAGAAGTTTAAGTTTAAAAATTTTGGCTCTCAAAAGAAATTTCAATCATTGTACTGTTAATATTTGGCTCTGTTGACTAATGAGTTTGCCGACCACTGCCTGTTCCATAAGCTTTAGGGATCATGACATATTCATCTTCTATACCCAAGTCTTGAGTATAGTCTCTCCATGGTACAGACTGGGCAGACAGGATAGCAGATCATGTCATATGAATGTTAAGAGAACGGATGTTGAAACCAGGCACTCCACAACCAACTTTATGACTTACTGACTTTATGTCCTTTGAGCAAGTTACTTGCCATCCATAAACCACAGATTCTTCATCTATATAAGGACTATAATTATGCCTATTTCATAGGTTTGAGAGGATTAATTTAGATCTGATAAAGAACTTAGCCAATATCTGGCACTCAGTATTTGTTAGCTATGATCATTATAGGTCAGTGATACTGTTACACTATTGTGCATGTTACTGTCAAAGATTCTTACACACAGAGCTGTGTAACATGAATCATCTAACAACAGAATTCTTGGTAAAATCTTCCCCTTTAGTTTCTTCTCTTCATATAAACAGAAATTTTCTTAGGTATAGCCCATTTGATAAGGAGTGTCTGATAAAGTGTATCAGCTGATTTATATAATTGCTCCAGATAATTTTATTTATACATGCATATTTTTAAAGTTGATTTCAGAGAGGAAGGGAGAGGGAGAGAGAGAGAGAAACATCAATGATGAGAGAAAATTATTGATCAGCTGCCTCCTGCATGCCTGCTATAGGTGATCAAGCCTACACCTAGACCGGAATTGAACCTGGAACCCTTCAGTCCCTAAGCTAATGCTTTATCCATTGGGCCAAACCAGCTAGGGTCAGATAATGTTATATGAAAGTTTTCTTATTTTATTATTTTTAGAAGTTGTTTTGGAAGAATAATGATCTGGTGGGGACTGATAAATATTTTTAAATATATATTTTATTGTGTGTGTGTGTGTGTGTGTGTGTGTGTGTGTGTTTACAGAGAGGAAGGGAGAGAGAGAGAGAATTGGAAACATCAGTCAGCTGCCTCCTGCACACTCCCCACTGGGGATGTGCCCGCAACCATGGTACATACCCTTGACCGGAATCGAACCTGGGACCCTGTAGTCCGCAGGCTTTCACTCTATCCACTGAACCAAACCGGTTTCGGCTTATGAATATTTTTAAATATTTACTTTGTCGGTCTAAAAATATGCTAAACATTTTTAATTTCCATGGGAAAGCCCTCAGGGGAAAAAAATTTCCTTTTTGTTGTTGTTGTTATATCTCTAGTGAAGTTTAGAAATTTGAAGACTGTATTGCCAAGAAGCTGCAAAGAGCCCCTATCTTTGAGCAGCTTTTTGTTCTCTCTGCACAGTAAGAGAAGCATTTGGGAAAATGTCCATTGTTTGTTGTTGGTTCCTAAAGCGCTGCCAGGAGAGACTTATACTCCTGGGTCTCTTCTTATGTCCCAGGAGGATGTTGATGGAAGGTGGTTATTAATCTGCACTACCTTCAGTTTATTAGCTGTACTAGTTCCCAAACATGTTTTTAGCAGAGAAATAAATTCTGCAAGTTCCCTTGTAGTGTTTATCCCTTTCTAGCAGTGTAGCCAAAAGTTTTGTTTTTTTCAAGCAATTTTTTAGACATTTCATCTTTTTCCCTCACTGCCCACCTCTCTTCTCCCCCATGCTTGCCTTCCATCCTTTATACACACAAAATATTTAAGCCCCAGTGACTGTTTTCCCTTAAACTTATTTCCTAGAAACATCCTTTAACTCCCAATATGAATTCTTTATTGAACCACTGTAGACCACCCTTCCCTATGTGATGGTTGAGAATATGGCTTTAATGTTTATAATTTTTTCTTTCCATTTTTTAAAAGGCTTTTTTCCCCAGAACCTTAAAGCTACTCAAAGTCTGGTCTTTGGACTACTAGCTGGTTAGAAATGAAAAATCTCAGGTCCCACCCCAGACATACTGAACCGGTATCTATATTTTGACAAGATCTGAATGTGGTTTGTATATATACATTATATACATAAGTTTAAGAAATCGTTGCTGTAAATCATGTTATGCTCAAAAGAGGGGAAACTATCAAGCAGTGGTTTTCAACCCTGGCTGTTCATTGTAATCACCTGGGGAGTTTTGAAAAAGACGCTTGGGTTCCATCTCCAGAGATTCTGATTTAATTGGTCTGGAGGGTGTCCCAGGCATTGGGAGTTTTAAACATTCCCCAAGTGAGTCTAACATGCAGCCAAGGTTTAGAACCACTCTTGTGCACACATTTATAATTTCCCCTAGTTTCTTAGGATATCATTAGGTATAAATGAAGGCAAGACTAATAACTTTAAAAAAAACACTCACCTATGTTTTTTTAAATTACATTTATTAGGAGGATGTATATATGAATAGAAAAACATTGGAAATATAGACCCCCAAAATATTAAATGGTAATCTCTGGGTTATAGGATTATAGCCATATTTTTTGTCCTCTATTTTCTAAACTTTCTATAATAGCCATGAATTCTGTTGGTTAAAAATCCTCACATGGGTATACATACATTTTAGTAAATGTAATCACATTCTATGTATTTTATGAACTGCTTTTTAATTTTTAAAAATTTTTATCCTTTTTTCACATATCAGTATATTACAAATATTTTCTCATACCTTTAAATATAATTTACATTGGCTTTTATGTTGCTTAAAGTGAACCCTGACCCAGAATGACTGGATTTTTACTTTAACAAGTATGTTTACATACTGACTAGGTAGTGCCTTTGAGAGACTGACTGATTAACTCTTGGAAACCTTTAGTACTTGGAAGCTTTTCTTGTCCACAGAAGACAAGATGTTTAGATGGAAATGTTGAAACTACAGTGAGGTCAGATCAGATCAGACCTTCCCAGAAGTTTTTCTAACTATTGTTAAATGAGTACCAGCATTTGTTTGAGCTATTAAACCTAACACATAGAACTAGACTTTACCATCCCAAAAGATACTGCACCACAGGGAATTCTTAATGATGTTTGGATTACAACTTATGTGTCCTATTATTGGTTGGAATTATATTTCTAAACTTCTTCAAATCCTGTTGGATTAGTTAGAATTGTGTTTCAAGACAACTAGCATCTCTTACAGCTTCCTCTGTGGAAATTTTGACATGGAAAGCTGGGAAATCCTTAGGGAACCTCAAGGATGTGTAGTTGGCCAAGCTATGTTGTAATCAAAGCAAGTTAAGTGCATCCTCTTTCCCAAACTCTGGGAATACCAGTCCTACAACTTAAAAAAAAATCTTCCTGCCCAGCCATTTTGTCTCAACGGTTAAATGTTGACCTATAAATGAGGTTACGGTTCGATTCCCAGTCTGAGAGTATAACCCAGGTTCTAGGCTCAGTCCCCAGTTGTGGGGTGTGTAAGAGGTAGCCAATTAATAATTCTCTCTCATCAATGATGTTTCTATCTCTCTCTCTCCTTTCCTCTCTAAAATCAATAAAAATATTGATTGAAGAAGTGAGGGGTCCCAGGTTCGATTCTGGTCAAGGGCGTGTACCTTGGTTTAAGTTTAAATCTTCCTATAAAATTGTTCTGTCCTTAACCCAGTTAAGTTGCATTATATGAGAAGAGAATAATGTTGCTAATAATCTCTTTACAAAAAGAAGAAAGGATTTACATTCTACATTTGGGGAACTTTTTTATCCTTTATTTCTTTTTTATATATAATATATATATTTTTTTATTTCAGAGAGAGAAAGGGAGAGGGAGAGAGAAACATCAATGAGCCCATCCAGAGTGGCTCAAGTGGTTGAGCATAGACCTATGAACCAGGAAGTCACGATTCGATTTCTGGTCAGGGCATATGCCAGGGTTGTGGACTCAATCCCCAGTGTGGGATGTGCAAGTAACAGCCAATCAGTGATTCTCTCTCATCATTGATGTTTCTATCTCTCTCTTCCTCTTCCTTCCTCTCTGAAATCAATAAAGATTTTTAAAAAATTTTTTAAGAAACATCAGTGATGAGAGAAAATCATTGATTAGCTGCCTCCCGTATGCCCCCCACTGGGAATCAAGCCCACAACTTGGGCATGTGCTCCAACCTGAAACCCAACAGTGACCTAGTTTAGGTTGACACAACCACTGAGCCACACAAGCTGGGCATTGGGGAATCTTTTTAAAGATGCATAGTATTTACTCTGCAAGAGAAAAGTTCTGTTTGCTACCTTTTTACCTCATTTAACCTTTTCCCAACCAAAATCAGTATATAAAAATAAGGTTCAGAAATATGCAATCTTTAGTTTCAAAGAAATAGGCTCAATATTTCATTTACAGAATTAACAAAACTTTTAAATTTAGCATTCTGAGGAGAAAGATTCCAGGGCATTTCACAAACTAAAGAAGACCTCAGGAACTACGTTCGCCAACTAGGGATATGTGTTCCCTTTGAGTAGTGTTTGATCTAAGTTTGTGCCTTTACTTCTGAGTTTGTGCCTTAACTTGAGATGGTAGTGCTATCGGCTTTGGCTATCTTGCCTGGATATGCAAATCAGGAAGAGACCAGACACCTGGGCATGGCACAGTATTGAAAAGTGATACAGGTTGGTGAGTGTATATTCAGTTTTGGAGGCATGTTTTAGACACTGATACTTATCTTATCTCACAAGACGAGATCACAAGCAAGCCAAAGATGGTACTTTGTACAGGCCTTCATTATAGATAGTCCTTCTCACATTGCATTGTAATTATTCTTTTACCAGGTGGTTTTTTTCTACCTGGAGGAGAACTCCACGGAGCATGCACAGAGAGCATGTTTAAATGCTAGACAAATGAAATGTCTAGTTCCGTAGTCAGCAAACTGCGGCTCACGAGCCACGTGTGGCTCTTTGGCCCCTTGAGTGTGGCTCTTCCATAAAATACCACAGCCTGGGTGAGTCTACTTTGAAGAAATAGCATTAGAAGAAGTTTAAGTTTAAAAAATAGGGCTCTCAAAAGAAATTTCAATCGTACTTTTGATATTTGGCTCTGTTGACTAATGAGTTTGCTGACCACTGGTCTGGTTCAACCTTGTTATAATCCAAAACTCTTTGGTCATATTCAAATCTGGGATAACTTGATTTTTTTTCACCAATTAAAAGTTGATCATGCCAAAACCTGTTTGGCTCAGTGGATAGAGCATCGGCCTGCGGACTGAGGGGTCCCAGGTTCGATTCCGGTCAAGGGCGTGTACCTTGGTTTCAGGCACATCCCCAGTGGGGGGCATGCAGGAGGCAGCTGATCGATGTTTCTCTCTCATCAATGTTTCTAACTTTCTATCCCTCACTCTGTAAAAAATCAATAAAATATATTTAAAAATATATATATCATAGTGTCTTAACTCTTGCTTTGTTTTGTTTTTGTTTTTGTTAATCCTCACCCAAGGGTATTTTTCATTGATTTTTAGAGACAGTAGAAGGGAGGGAGAAGGAGAGAGAGAGAAACATCAATGTGTGAGAGACACATCTACCGGTTGCCTCCCCATGCACACAGGGCCTGGGATTTACCTGCGACCCAGGTAGTGGCCCGAACTCGAGACCCATTGGTGTGTGGGCCTACACTCTACCATTGAGCAACATGGGCTAGGGCCTTAACTCTTAAATAAGATATGAAAACACAAGTTAAGGAAAAAATATTTCTCTGGTCACTGATATAATAAGTAAATTAAATGAATAAGACGCATTTGATTTTTAGATTGTCTTGTATTGCCCTAAAGCATTATTTTGACTTCTTAACTATTAGTCCAAAGCTACTTGTGGTAGTCAGTTTGGAGTTTGTTCATCTTGAGTAACAGTTTTTTTTTATTTTTTATAAATGAAATATATTATTGAGATTAGTGTAGAATATATGTTATTCTATATATTAAACTATTTTTCAGCATATACCAAGTTGCTATTTAAAATTAGTTTCAGAAAATATATGTAAGAGAAAATTCACTGAGAAAAAATTATAGTAAAATAAATAAATATTCTAGCCCTAGCTGGTTTGGCTCAGTGGATAGAGCACTGGACTGAGGACTGGAGGGTTCTGGGTTCTAATGCAGTCAAGGGCATGTACCTTGGTTGCAAGTTCCTACCCAGCCCAGGCCCAGGCCCTGGTCAGGGCTTATGCAGGAGGCAACCAATTTATGTGCTTCTCTCACATCGGTATTCATCTCTGTCTTTCCCTCTCTCTTCTACTCTCTCTAAAAATCAATGAAAAAATATCCTTGGGTGAAGATTAAAAATAATAATAAAATCAGTAAAAATCTTTTTAAAAAAGGAATATTCTATACAAAAGAGTGATTTCTTTATAAACTTATAAGATGGCTTAGTAAAGTATGACCTCTCTCTACCTCTCACTAGTTATGAGGCTTTATATAAGTCTGTTAATATCTCTGAGGGTGTTTCTTCATTTTTAAAAGGATAGGGTCAGCTGAGATAATATGTGTAAAAATAATTTATAAACTTTAAGAGACTATACAAATCGATTTCATTAATAGCCTTAGTAGGTTTAATGGCCGATTCTATATTTCTTTTGTTACTATCAAAGCAATGGTTTAGAAAATATTAGAGTGGAAGGTATAAGAAATTTGAGCATGAGAAACAACTATTAAGCTTTTCATATATCTACAGAGTTCATATGCAGACCAGACTTTTTTTGTCATTTATAAAATAAAACTTCAAAAAAGGGGAGGAACAGGTTGTGTTAGATTCTCCCTAGTGTTTTTTTTTTCAATTTTATTGAGGTATAATTGACATATAATGTTTTTTTTCTTTTGTTTTTCAGAATAGATCCACAAGAATACATTTTAGTTTTGTGCTAGATCCTTTATATTCTTACAGACCCCTTTTTCACATGCTTAATAAGTGGCTCTCTGATTCTTTATTAGATTTTTGCCCTTTTTTAAAAAATATATTTTATTGATTTTTTACAGAGAGGAAAGGAGAGGGATAGAGAGCCAGAAACATCGATGAGAGAGAGACATCAATAAGCCGCCTCCTGTACGCCCTCTCCTAGGGATGTGCCTGCAACCAAGATACATGCCCTTGACCGAAATCGAACCTGGGACCTTTCAGTCCACAGGCTGATGCTCTATCCACTGAGCCAAACCGGTTTCGGCAGACTTTTGCCTTTTGAAATATTTGTTACCCTTTTATTAATTTTGAAGAATTTTACTTGATATTTCTATAATTCTTTTTTTAAAATATATAACAGCCTTATTGAGATATATGTTGTAAATCCACTATACCATACAATTCACCCTTCTTAAATGTACAATTCAGTGGTTTTCACTGTATTCACAATGTTCTGCAACTATCAACACAATCTTTTTCTTTAAATTTTAATAAATCTTTATTGTTCAGATTATTACAATTGGTCCTCTTTTTCCCCCCATATCTCCCCTCCTCCTGGTTCCCACCCCACCCTCTGCCCTTACTTCCCCCCCACATTGTCCTCATCCATAGGTTTATGATTTTTGTCCAGTCTCTCCCTGCACCCCCACCCCACCTTTTTCCTCCTGAGAATTATCAGTCCACTCCCTTTCTATGCCCCTGATTTTATTATATTCACCAGTTTATTCTGATCATCAGATTTTCAATTCACTTGATTTTTAGATTCACTTGTTGATATGCACTTGTTGTTCATAATTTTTACCTTTACCATTTTCTTCTTCCTCTTCTTAAAGAATACCTTTTAGCATTTCATATAATACTGGTTTGTGTTGATGAACTTCTTTAGCTTTTTCTTATCTGTGAAGCTCTTTATCTGACCTTCAATTCTGAATGAAAACTTTGCTGGGTAGAGTAATCTTGGTTGTAGGTTCTTGCTATTCATCACTTTGAATATTTCTTGCCACTCCAGTCTGGCCTGCGTAGTTTCTATTGAGAAATCAGCTGACAGTCGAATGGGTGCTTCCCTGTAGGTAATTAACTGTTTTTCTCTTGCTTCTTTTAATATTCTCTCTTTGTCTTTTGCTCTTGGTATTTTAATTATGATGAGTCTTGATGTAGTCCTCTTTGGATTCCTTTTGTTTGGGATTCTGTGTACTTCCTGGACTTGTAAGTCTATTTCTTTCACTAGGTGGGGGAAGTTTTCAGTCATTATTTCTTCAAATAGGTTTTCAGTATCTTGCTCTCTCTCTTCTTCTGGCACCCCCATAATTCTGATATTGGTACCCTTGAAGTTGTCCCAGAGGCTCCTTACACTATCTTCATATTTTTTTATTCTTTTTTCTTTTCCAGTTGAGTGTTTTTTGCTTCTTTGTATTTCAAATCTTTGACTTGATTCTTGCAATCCTCTAATCTGCTGTTAGATTTCTGTATAATATTTTTTATTTCAGTCAGTGTATGTTTAATTTCTAGCTGGTTCTTTTTCATCTCCTCTTGGGTCTCACTAAATTTATCCATTTTTTTCTAGGAAATTCTTTAAAAAACCTTAGAACTGTGGTTTTGAACTCTATATCCAGACGTTTGTTTTCCTCCATTTCTTTAGTTTGTGATCTGTTCTTTAGTCTTCACATATTTCACTGCTTCCCTGAGTTGGTAGAGTAGCTTTGTATGCTAGCTGTCCTATGTGGCCCAGCAGCTCTGCCTCCCCAGTTACCTGAGGTGGACACTCTTGGTGCACCCCTTTGTGAACTGTGTGTACAGCCTTGTTGTAGTTAATTCTCAATTGTTGTTAGTATCACTGGGGAGAATTGACCTCTAAGCCAATTGGTTGTGAGGATCAGCTATGTCTGCACATGCGGGCTTGCCTCCAAACCTCTGACTTTTGTGCACACGAGCTTCCAGAACTCAGCCTTTTGATTCCCCTGAATTTCCATGCGCTCTAGGAACCTGTATGAGTCTGAGTTCCCAGGGTCTCGCCCAAAACTGGGGTTCAGTGAAATTGGACCTGGATTTTAGTGCTGTTGTGAGGTTGTTTTCCTCCTGCTAGAGAAAGCCAGCCGCACATTCAGCAGTCAGCGCTCTGTGTGTGCACTTTCGAGAGCCCCCAGACTTCTGTCTTTTACGGCTCCCCTAAGTTTCCGTGCACTCCTTCCTTTTCACAACAGTCCAGACTCCTCCTATGAGTCTCACCTGGAGCTGGGGTTCAGTGCAGTTGGGATTTTCTGTCTCCCTCCCGGTAGAGGAAGCCAGCCAGACCCTCCTCCGCCAGTCCTCTCCACTAGCGTGTCTCCATACCTAAGCTTTTTACAGGTCCTTTGAGTCTTCATGAGTCCCTCTCTTTACTTCTAGTTGTAGAATTTTCACTCAGCCAGCTTTCCTGTGGTTCTGGATGGTGTCCGTTCTGTCTTTTAGTTGTAGTTTTTTGTTTTTAAAAAAAATATTTTATTGATTTTTTACAGAGAGGAAGGGAGAGGGATAGAGAGCTAGAAACATCAATGAGAGAGAAACATCAATCAGCTGCCTCCTGCACACCCCCCACTGGGGATGTGCCCGCAACCAAGGTACGTGCCCTTCACCGGAATCGAACCTGGGACCCTTCAGTCCGCAGGCCAACGCTCTGTCCACTGAGCCAAACCGGTTTTGGCTAGTTGTAGTTTTGAAGTTGTAGTGTTCACCTATGCTGCCATTTCGGTTTCTCTCTCAACACAATCTTTTAAAACTTTCATCATCCCAAAAAGAAATCCTGTGTCTATTGGCAATCACTCCCCATTTCTCCTACCCTTCCACCCCAGTCCTGGGAAACCATGAATCTACTTACTGTCTCTATAGATTTGCCTATTCTAGTTATTTCACATAAATGGAATCATATGTAGTCTTTTGTTCTGGCTCCTTTCACTTAAGATAGTATTTTCAAGGTTTGTCTATATTGTAGCATGTATCAGTATCTAATCCCTTTTTCATTCCAAATAATAGTCCATTGTGTGAATATACCACATTTTATTTATTCAGTTATCAGTTGATGAACATTTGGATTGTTTCCACAGTTTTGGATATTATGAGTAATACTGATATGTGCATATATGTACAAGTTTTGTGTGAACATATGTTTTCATTTCTCTTGGGCATAAACTTAGGATTGAAATAGCTGGGCCATATGGTCACTCTGTTTAAGCTTTAGTGGAGCTACCAGACTCTTCTAACGTGGTTACACCATTTTACATCTCTACCAGCAGTGTGTATGAGGGTTCTAGTTTATCTACATTTTAATCAACACATTTTATTGTGTCTTTTATAATACTCATTCTACAAGATAGGTTTTGCATTTCCCTGATGACTAGTGATTTGAGCATCTTTTCATTATTTATTGACCATTTGTATATATTTAGAGAAATGTCTATCCAGATTCTTGCCCATTTTTTAGTTGGATTGTCTTACTATTGAATTTTAAGAGTTCTTTGTATAGTCTGGATACAATTCCCTTATCAGATCTATGATTTTAAAATATATCATTTTTTTCTTTCAATATATTTTTTTATTGATTTCAGAGAAGAAGGGAGAGAGAGAGAGAGAGAGAGAGAGAGAGAAACATCAATGATGAAAGAGAATCATTGATCAGCTGCCCCTTGTAAGCCCCCTATTAGATAGAGATTGAGCCCACAACCCAGGCATATGCCCTTGACCATAACCAAACCTGGAACCTTTCAGTCTGCAGGCCAATGCTCTATCCACTGAGCAAAGCTGGATAGGGCTCCATATGAATTTTAGAATCAGTTTGTAAATTTATGGAAAACCAACTGGGATTTTGATAAGGTTTACGTTGAACCTATAGATTAATTTGGAAACTATTGTCATCTTAACAATATTAATTAGTCTGATTCATGTAATCTTTTTTAGACCTGTAGGTGAGAATAAAAAACATTGTAAAGAATAAAATTCTTGCCCAAACCGGTTTGGCTCAGTGGATAGACCATCGGCCTGCAGACTGAAGGGTCCCAGGTTCAATTCCGATCAAGGGCATGTACCTTGGTTGCAGGCACATCCCCAGTGGTGGATGTGCAGGAGGCAGCTGATCGATGTCTCTCTCTCATCGATGTTTCTAACTCTCTATCCCTCTTCCTTCCTATCTTAAAAAAAAACAACAATAAAATATATTTTAAAAAAAGAAGAAGAATAAAATTCTTGCCCTAGCTGGTTTGGCTCAGTGGAAAAAGCATCGGCCTGTGGACTGGAGGGTCCTGGGTTCGAGTCCAGTTAAGGGCACATACCTGGATTGCAAACTTGATCCCCAATGGGGAGTATGAAGGAGACAACCAATTAGTGAGTCTCTCTCATCATTGATGTTTCTATCTCCCTCTCTGAAATCAATAAAAATATTAAAAGTTTTTTTTAAAAAGAATAAAGTTCTTTACCTTCCTTCCACAATAAAGAGCCTCTGG
This sequence comes from Lasiurus cinereus, assembly GCA_011751065.1. Taxonomy (NCBI): domain Eukaryota; kingdom Metazoa; phylum Chordata; class Mammalia; order Chiroptera; family Vespertilionidae; genus Lasiurus; species Lasiurus cinereus. The sequence goes on along the minus strand of JAAGEH010000393.1, from coordinate 114,220 downwards.
GGAGAATTTGACAAGTAGATGAACAAAAGGGAAACCTCTGAATCCCTGTTATCCATCAATCCCAGTCTCCCAACTAAGGGAGTTTCATATACTGAGTGTTTGAGTTTTCAGAGGCAGACAATGAGCTGTCCCTACTGATGGGGATGTATATTCCACTCCTTCCGAACTCCAAACGATCTTAGGTGGTTAGAGACAGTAGAGCAGGAAGGCATGTTTATTTCCTAAGTAGATGAACCTTTTGTTGTTTTTTGTTTTGTTTTTATATATTTTGTTGATTTTTTTACAGAGAGGAAGGGAGAAAGAGAGCTAGAAACATCGATCAGCTGCCTCCTGCAAACCCCTTCCTGGGATGTGCCTGCAACCAAGGTACGTGCCCTTGACCAGAATCGAACCTGGGACCTTTCAGTCCGCAGGCTGATGCTCTATCCACTGAGCCAAACCAATTTCAGCGAACCTTTTGTTTTTTTATCCTTTAAGCCAAGTATGTCCAACTCAAAGGCTAACACAGGCCAAATTAAAAAGCTTTAAGTTTATGTGGGCCACACAAAAAAAGCTTCATTTTTCATAGAAACATAGGTTTATTTCGACAGAGACATGCTGAATACAAAGGGCTAAAATAAATGAGTAATCGTTAACATAAAATAATAGAACATTTTAATAAAAATGAATATTTTTTTCTTGAACATTAACTTACCAGACACTGAATAACTACACAAATTAATAAGCGTAATGCAAATGAACCTATTTTTCTTGTTCTCCAAAAGTGAAATATTTCCTGTTGTACACACCAAACAAGTCAGTCCAAGAATAATGATGTGGCAATTGGCTGCTAAAATATTCGCTGCTAGTTTTAGTGGAGAGAAATGGTGCTCCTATACATAAGGCGCATAAGAAAAATGAATGCATCACGATTATAGTAATCAGTCATTAGCAAACATTGTAGTTCATTAATAACTAGAGGCCTGGTGCATAAGATTAGGGCAGTCGGGTGGGAGTCCCTCAGCCAAGCCTGTGCCCTCTCACAGACCAGGACCCCTCAGGGGAAGTCCACTTGCTGGCTTAGGCCCAGTTCCTCTCGAAACCCGGGGCTCTCGCAGTCCAGGACTCCTTGCTCCTTATAGCCCCGGCTGCAGCAGAGGTGGGAGAGGCTCCTGCCACCACCACCACTTGCCAGCTGTGAGGCTGGCTTCTGGCTGAGCTGCGTTCCCCCTGTGGAGCACACTGTCCACCAGGGGGCAGCTCCTGTGTTAAGCATCTGCCCCCTGGTGGTCAGTGCATGTCATAGCGAATGGTTATTCTGCTGTTTGGTCTATTTGCATATTAGGGTTTTATTATAGAGGATAATTATGTACAACAGGGTATTGTAAAAATTAAGTTATGGAATTTTTATTAAAACATTGCTTACAGCTGAAACCGGTTTGGCTCAGTGGATAGAGCGTTAGCCTGCGAACTGGAAGGTCCCAGGTTCAATTCCAGTCAAGGGCATGTATCCTGGTTATGGGCACATCCCCAGTAGGTGGCGTGCAGGAGGCGGCTGATCGATATCTGTCTCTCATCGATGTTTCCAACTCTCTATCCCTCTCTCTTCCTCTCTGTAAGAAATCAATAAAATATATTAAAAAAAAAAAAAAGATTGCTTACAGCCAAAATAGGTTTGGCTCAGTGGATAGAGCATTGGCCTGTGACTGAAAGGTCCCAGGTTTGATTCCGGTCAAGGGCATGTACCTTGGTTGCAGGCACATCTCCAGTCAGGGGCATGCAGGAGGCAGCTGATAGATGTCTCTCTCATCGATGTTTCTAACTCTCTATCCCTCTCCCTTCCTCTCTGTAAAAAATTAATAAAATATATATTTTTTAAAAAACATTGCTTACATACCGTTATACAGTGGTACCTCGAGATACGAGTGCCCTAACATACGAGATTTTTGAGATATGAGCTGTCGAGCGAGCTATTTTTGCTTTGAAATACGAGCAACATTTGAGATAGGAGTAATCATGCAGATCGGCCGCTGCACACGACCCACCAGTTTACCGAGACTTGAGCATCTCATAGTTTCCCACGCCTCAAGGTTATGGAACGAATTAAACTCGTATCTCGAGGTACCACTGTATTGGCTGGGCCATGAAAATATTCATTGTGGGTCACATGCAACCCATGGGCGAGTTTGACATGGCTTGCTTTAAGCCTTTAACTTTCCTGGACATGAGAAGTTTGCTTTTCTTTTTCTTTTTTTAATATATATTTGTATTGATTTTTCACAAAGAGGAAGGGGGAGAGATAGTTCGAAACATGGATCAGTTGCCTCCTGCACAGCCCCTACTGGGGATATGCCTGCAACCAGAATCAAACCCGGGACCCTTCAGTCCGCAGGCTGACGCTTTATCCACTGAGCCAAACCAGTTTCAGCGAGAAGTTTGCTTTTTATTGCTGTTTTATGGCTGTTGGTTTCTTTTGTTTGACTTTTTCGGAGGAGTTCTTTAAACTTTATCAGCCAAAACAGTTTGAGAGTTAGTAAGACAAAATTTTACCTTTAGTTCAGAGACTGAAAATTTTAGACTCATAAAGAGGCCTAATATGTAATGATTCCAATGGAAATCAGTTTGTAAACGTAATTGCAATATCTGTTAATATAATTTTTTTTGTGTTCAATTTTACAAAAAAAATTAGTTGTATATAGTTGTACTCTCATGTAATAGATTAAAGAGTAAATAGTTGTGGGGTCTGTCCTTCCCATGCCCTTTGGAGTTTTGTCTTTCTGACTCTTCAGACTCACATCTTTTAAATGTTACCTTTGGGAAAAGTTGGCCTCCTTTGTGCTCAGAAGGCTTGGCTCTTTCTCTTGAGAGCTTCTCTTTTTCCCCTCTCCTCAGGAAACTAAAGAGTATAAAGAATGCTTTTTTGCTGATGGAAACCTGGTTTTTGTTTTTGATGCCTGATGGCATGATTTCTCACTCTGGAAATGATCTTTTTCTCTCTTGTAACAAAGCATGGAGCTTCTAGTGTGCTTTCTATCTGAAAGTCAAAGGGTTGTGGCAGTCCCTAGAGGAAAGCATAGGCTCTGGCTGTTTGGAGAGTGATGTTAATGCCAGATCTAGTGACAGTGATCATTTCTCCCTGAGGGAACTCTCTCTCCAGGTAAGGAAAGGACAGAATTGGCTCATTAGGGCTGCTCAGTGATCATTCATAGACTCCTAGGCAATTTTTAGTCTTAAAACTCAATCAATCAGAAAATCACCTGCATTTTCATCCCACTATTAACTAGCTGTTTAATATGGGTAAAGTTTTCAATATCTCCAAAAGTTAATTTTCCCACTCGGAAAGCAATGTAATAGAGTTAATGATACCTAACTTATGGGGTTTTGTGTATAAAGTGCCTTATACAGGGCTTTGACACACTGAGTGTTAATGAGATGAAGTATATAAAGTATGAAGAAACAAGAACTAAATAAAGACATGTAAATGTAAGAGAGAAAATAACTGCACACAAAAAAGACTATACTCAGAGGAAAGAGTGATTTTGATAATAATATTAATACTAATCCTTGTGAGTACTCACTGTATTCTAGACACTGTATAGTTTTACATACATTAATTAATTTTCATAGAATCTTCACAAAAATCATATAAGTTTTTATTGCTTTTTGGAGTTGCAAACTAAGCCCAAAGTCGCAAAACTATTAAATGACAGAGCCATGATTATTACCAAGACTGTGAGACTTCAGGCCTGTACCTTAACCACATGGTGTACCAGTTACTGATAGAAGGAGAGACTGAAACTGAACATGAAGGAATGCTAGAATATGGAGAAGTAAAAAGGGAAGGATGTTTCAGGTGGGAATAAGGCTTAGGAAAAGCATAAAACAAGGTTTCGAGGGATAGTGTCACTTATAGGGACAGGTCAATGATTTCAACTATTTTGGCTGAATCAGGTGGGTTGTTTTTGTGGGTTTTTTTAAATATGATTTTATTGATTTTAGAGAGGAAGGGAGAGGGACAGAGAGAAACATCAATGTGACATCCATTGGCTGCCTCCTGCAGGTCCTCTACTGGAGATCAAGCCCTCGACACAGGATATGCCCTGACTGGAATCTTACCGACAACCACACCACCACAATGGCCAAGGCTGGCGCATATGGTTTTTGAGGGGAACTGGAGACAACTCACAGTTAATAATGACATATGTCTGCACTTGCTCCTGTGACAGTAGAAAGCACTAAGAGGGTTTTGAGCTGGGAGGTGACATGATTCAACTGGTATTTTAGAGACAATAGTCTGGCACTAGTTTGTAGATTGGGTTGGTGGGGGAGAGAAATACATGAAAATGCATTTCAGTGGAAGAAATAGCAGGGCTTGGTGACTGACTGGAAAAGAAGGTGGGGGGTTGGTCATGAAGGTCAATGCCCAAAGAGACAATGCCCTCAAGAATAATTTTGGCACCCAAATAATTTTGCTAAAGCTGGAAACCTTGAGAATAAACTATAAATGACTTCATGACCCTCATTTCTATAAATTCCTGTGCCTCCCAAAATGCAGACTCCTCCAGGCAATAGTCCTTTCTGGTAGTCTCCTCCCCTTGCTTTATAATATATTCCACCAATTTCTCACAGCACCACCTGACCAAAAAGCTTCTTTCATTCTAAACAAAATCCCCTCCCTGCTGGAGCTCTTCACTGATGCCTCCCACACTGAAACCGGATCTGATCCCAAGGAGGCCATTTCCCTAGGAGCCCTAGGGAGGACAGCTCTTTCTTCCTCACCTACTCTAAGGGCCAGGTTCAGGACGCCAGTTTGATAGGTGAAAATTTGCATTTTCCCTGTTTTGGAGAGTATTCTTTTGAGCTGGTTTATCTTTTTCATACATAAGTGCTCCTTATATAGTAAAGACTCTGTCCTTTTGTTTGCTGTATTACAAATATTTTTCTAGTTTTTCATTTGGCTGAATTTTATGACTCTGAAGTATAGACATTATTCTATATTTTTATTTTCTGAAATACTTTTAAAATTTAATTTAATTCAGGTAATGCACAAATACATTCTTCTTGTAAAAATTTAAAACCATTGGATCAACTTAACTCTTTTGATCTCAGTTCCTAGCCCTAGTGTCCTCCCTCTCTTGCTGAAATCACTCAAATTCTGAACTTTTTCTGTGGAATTATATATGCTTGACTCTTTTTATGATTTCTACTTTTGTTTTTCTGCTTAAAGAGGCCTTCCTCATTTGTAGGTCTCTTAAAATATTCACCAATATTTTCTTTATATTTTGTTTGGTCAATTGGTATATATTATAGTAAGCAATGTAGGATAATTAACCATTTTTCTTCACTGATTTGGATTTTACCATATATTAAAGTCAACATGTGTTGGGGTCACAGATAAGTTTGCTAATATATCAATCTGCAATTTTTGTGCTAACACCACACTAATTATTGTATCCTGACTTATACTTTAGTGTACTTCCCACCTCTGCTACCTACATGTTCTATATTAACTTCTTTTTTTTTTCCATTTCATCCTTGAGGTTCTTAAAGGCCCTCCCAGTTAGCATCTTCCTTCACCAGACTGTTATCAACAGTTTTCCTCTCCTCTCTAAAATAAAATCTATTTTCTCTCTAAAGTCCTTAATTTTTATAAAGTACCACTGTTTTTCTAGTTACTCTGGTTCAAACCCACCACCAGCTGTTCATATCTCAGCAGCTCTCTCCATAACTATTAACTCTTCTGTATTGTTCCCCACCTTGAAACCAGTAATTCTCAGGGTGAGAAATAAATCCCCAGTCAAGTGATAAGGTTTAAACATAAATAAAACAGCAATGGAATATTGAATAATAAATCTTTATTGTTCAGATTATTACATTTGTTCCTTTATTTCCCCCATAGCAACCCTCCCCCCAATTCCCATCCCTCGCTCTACCCTTACCTCCCCCCACATTGTCCTCATCCATTGGTGTATGATTTTTATTCAGTCTTTCCCTGCACTCCTCTCATCCCTTTCCCCTGAGAATTGTCAGTCCACTCCCTTTCTATGCCCCTGATTCTATTCTATTCACCAGTTTTTTCTGTTCATCAGATTTTTAATTCACTTGATTTTTAGATTCACTTGTTGATAGATATGTATTTGTTGTTCACAATTTTTATTTTTACCTATCTCTTCTTCCTCTTCTTAAAGAGTAACTTTCAGCATTTCATATAATACTGGTTTGGTGTTGATGAACTTCTTTAGCTTTTTCTTTTCTGTGAAGCTCTTTATCTGACCTTCAATTCTGAATGATAGCTTTGGTGGGTAGAGTATTCTTGGTTGTAGGTTCTTGCTGTTCATCACGTAGAATATTTCTTGCCACTCCCGTCTGGCCTGCATCGTTCCTGTTGAGAATCAGCTGACAATCGTATAGATGTTCCCTTGTTGGTAATTAACTGTTTTTCTCTTGCTGCTTTTAATATTTTCTCTTTGTCTTTTGCTCTTGGTATTTTAATTATGATGAGTCTTGGTGTGATCCTCTTTGGATTCCTTTTATTTGGGGTTCTATGTGCTTCCTGGACTTGTAAGTCTATTCTTTTCACCAGATGTGGGAAGTTTTCAGTCATTATTTCTTCAAATAGGTTTTCAGTATCTTGCTCTCTCTCTTTTTCTGGCACTCCTATAATTCTGATGTTGATACACTTGAAGCTATCCCAGAGGCTCCTTACACTATCTTCACATTTTTGGGTTCTTTTTTCTTTTTGCTTTTCCAGTTGAGTGTTTTCTGCTTCTTTGTATTTCAAATCTTTGACTTGATTCTTGTGTTCCTCTAATCTGATGTTAGGTCTCTGTATAATATTTTTTTATTTCAGTCAGTATATGTTTAATTTCTAGTTGGTCCTTTTTTATCTCCTCTTGGGTCTCGCTAAATTTATTCATTTTTTCTAGGAAATTCTTAAAAAACCTTATAACCGTGGTTTTGAACTCTATATCCAGACGTTTGTTTTCCTCCATTTCTTTAGTTTGTGATCTGTTTCTTTATCTGCATATTTCGCTGCTTCCCTGAGTTGGTAGAGTAGCTTTGTGTGCTAGCTGTCCTATGTGGACCAGCAGCTCTGCCTTCTCATTTACTTGAGGTGAACACTCTTGGTGTATACTCCTTTGTGAACTGTGTGTACAGCCTTGTTGCAGTTAATTCTTGATTGTTGTTGGTATCACTGGGGGGAATTGACCTCCAAGCCAATTGGTTGTGAGAATCAGCTGTGTCTGCGCATGCACACTTGCCTCCAGATCTCTGCCTTTCAGTTTCCCTGAGTTTCCGTGTGCTCTAAGAACCGTATGAGTCTGGGTCCCCAGGGTTTTACTCAAAACTGGGGTTCAGTTCAGTTGGACCTGGATTTCAGTACTGTTGTGAGGTTCTGTTTTCCTCCTGCCAGAGAAAGCCAGCGGCACAATCAGCAGTCAGCACTCTGTGTGCACACTTTCTTATGCACTTTCGCGTGCCCCCAGACTCTGTCTTTCGCAACTCCCTTAAGTTTCCATGCACTCCTTCCTTTTCACAACAGTCCAGACTCCCTCATATGAATCTTGCCTGGAGCTGGGGTTCATTGCAGTTGGGATTTTCCATCTCCCTCCCGCTAGGCAGTGGTTCTCAACCTTTTTTAATGCTATGACCTTTTAATACAGTTCCTCATGTTGTGGTGACCCCCAATCATAAAATTATTTTCGTTGCTACTTCATAACTGTAATTTTACTATTGTTAATGAATCATAATGTAAATATCTGTTTTCCGATGGTCTTAGGCAACCTTGCTAGGAGTTTTCAACCTGTGGGTCACGACCCACAAGTTGAGAATCACTGCTGTAGAGCCTAAGACCATCAGAAAACACAGATATTTACATTATGATTCATTAACGGTAGCAAAATTACAGTTATGAAGTAGCAACGAAAATAATTTTATGATTGGGGGTCACCACAACATGAGGAACTGTATTAAAAGGTCACAGCATTAAAAAACGTTGAGAGCCACTGCGCTAGAGGAAGGCAGCCAGACTTTTCTCCTCCCATCCTCTCCACAAGCGCGTCTCCTTACCTCAGCTTTTTACGCTCCTCTGAGTCTTTGTGAGTCCCTCTCTTTCCTTCTAGTTGTAGAATTTTCACTCAGCCAGCTTTCCTGTGGTTCTGGATGGTGTCGGTTCTGTCTTTTAGTTGTAGTTTTGAAATTGTTGTGCTAGGCAGCAGTGTAAGTGTTTACCTATGCTGCCATCTTGGATTCTCCCCTCACCTTACAGTCTTAAATGTTGTCTTAGAAAGTAGTAGTGTAAATGTACATACTTGTGTCTATTTTTTTTTAAACTTCATTTTGAAATAATTTTAGCTCACAAAAAATTGTCAAATGTACAGTGAGTTCCCATGTATTCTTCATCCAATGTCCCTTAATGATAATATCTTACATAGCCATAATATATTATCAAAGTTGGAAATAAAAATTGATATAGTCTCATTAACTACTGTTTTACCTGGTAATATGTTTTAGAATTACCCTAAGAATTCATTTGTTGAATAACCATGCAAAACAGTTACGTAACCAACCAGCTGGTTTTTAGCTATCTTATTTACTGTCAAAGTCAGTAGATGTGTATTAAAAGAAATGAGATGTTGAGCAAATAACAAAGGGTAGCCCTGGCTAGCATGGTTCAGTGCTTAGAGCATCAGCCAGTGCACCAAGGATCTTGGGTTCAATTCCTGGCCCCAGTCAGGGTGCATGTGGGGGTCAAGCAATTGATGTGTCTCACATTGATGTTTCACTCTCTCCTTCCTCTTTCTTTCTCTCTCTCCCTTTTCTCCCTCCCTTCCACTCTCTCTAAAACTCAATGGAAAAAATATCCTCAGGTGAGGTTAATAACAACAAAAAAAGAACTTTTTGTCAAAGCCAGCTTCACAAAATTTCCTTTTGTTCCTTCTGAGGGACATTTCTGTGTTCCCCAGCTGAAAGTTTCATGGAATACCAGATTACTCATCCTGTTTGGTGTGTTCTGTCTCCAGCTTTACTGTTTCTAGGGGAGGAGCCAGGGGTCAAGTTAGTCAGCGGAGGGAATCCATAGCCTCTGCTATTGTTACAAGTCAAAAGCAAACCCTGTCGCCCTCATCTGTGGCTCTGACTGAGACAAAGGAAAATAATGTAACAGGAGCAAGTTGACAGCAGCCATCCCTGCCAGCAGTTACTAATATAGCAGTTTCAGGTTCTCTTGGTCAAAGTTAGTGCTGCCTTAAAAGTTTGTGGTAGATAGTTTGATCTTGATCCTTGCTTGAGGCAATATTGAAAGTTATTATAAGGTGTCATTGATATTACAGTGATGCATTTCAGGGTCTTTGGATTTTAAAAAAGGAAAAAAGGAACTTTATAAAGACATGAAAAGAATTTTTTTTTTAAAGAGAGAGATATTGTGAGGTAGGTAAAGATATATTATGGTGGTGTGACAAGTTAAGTTCTGGCTTTTTAGGGGGTTCAGTATCTGAAATGTGAGTGTGTCTAAAAGGGTTATAGCCTTTAAAAGTTATCATCTAACATGACTGGAATTCTTCCCTATTACAATGAAGACTTACCATGGCCTTAGGAAATCACAGGAATAGAAATTCATTTACAACTCTCAAATTAGGGTTTTACCAGAGAAAAGTTACTCTATTCATAAAACAATTCATTTAGTACCTTTAAAACAGTAAATTCCTACAAAGCTTTATAAATCATTTAATTTACCCAAAAAAAAATTCTTATTTTCACATGACTGTTTTAAATTGCTAAAATTAAATGCACCTGCATAGAAAAGCATTCTCTCTGGGCTCTTACATTAGGGAATTTCACAGAATCTTAGATGTAATACCTTTTTCTAGCTAAATGTGTACATTCAGATGAGCAGCAAATAGATATAGGTATTCATTAATTTCTTTAAAAATATGTTTTTATTGATTTTTAAAGAGAGAAATACAGAGATAGAAACATCATTGAGAGAGGAACATCATCGATCAGCTACCTCCTGAACACACCCCCACTGGGGATTGACCCTGCAATTGACCAGGAATCAAACTGTCAACCTCTTGGTTCCTAGGTCAGTGCTCAACTGCTGAGCCATACTGGCTGGGCTATCCTTATTCATATTTAAAAGCTAGCAATTTTCTAAAAGTTGTATGAAAATATAAAGGAGACTGATTCTGCTACCCAATATAATAGAGGAATATGGTAATTATTCATTACACCCTGAGGCATAACGACTGACCCTGTAATGAGCAGATCACAGATCTGTAGGAGGGTGGGGTTGCAGAGAGCAAGAGGAAGGGGCAGGGCGGCAAGCAAGCAGGAGGCAGAGAGCAACAGGAGGGGGCAGTGCAGCAAGCTATGGGAGTTTAGGGGGAGCTATAGGAGGGCAGGGCAGCAGGTGGAGAGCTATAGAAGGGTGGCAGCAACCTACTGGCGCATGGATTCATGCGCAGGGCTACTAGTTTATTTATAACTAGAGACCTGGTGCACGAAATTCATGCATTTGGGATTGTCCCTCAGCCTTGTCTGTGCCCTCTCACAGGAGCCCTGGAGGGATGTCTGACGGTCGGCTTAGTGGGCCTAATTCAGTCAGGCATCCTTAGCATTGCCACGGAAGCAGGAGAGGCTCCCACCACTGCTGCTGTGCTTGCCAGCCATTAGCCCAGCTTCTGGCTGAACGGTGCTCCCCCTGTGGGAGCGCACTAACCACCAGGGGGAAGTTCCTGCATTGAGTGTCTGCCCCTGGTGGTCAGCACGCATCATAGTGACCAGTCATTCCACCATTCAGTCATTTGCATATTAGCCTTTTATTATGTAGGATACACTGTAGTTGAGGCCCCCTAGAACCATATTGTTAACTCATTCTCGAATTGCCCCCACTTAAAATCAATTCCCTCCCCGAGCCCCCCAAAGGCCCCCCCCGCCCCCGCTCTGGAACGTGTGCTGCACTTTGGGAATACACTTTTCCTCTCTGAGCTTCATTTCTGACTATATACGCATATACCATGGGAATTGTAATCTTCTCCACCTACCTCACTGGGTTGTCATGAGGAGGTTCTGAGCTAATAAACATAGAAATGTTTCTTCAAGTAAGTGATGTCTAAATGGGAAGGGATTATTATTTTTAAGTCCACGGATACACTCACAGGTAGCAATTGCTGATTAGAGAAGGAGGGCATGATTGTTTCCTGGGACTGTAGCTATAGAAGCTTTGCAGAAGGTTCCGCAGGCCTCAGAGAGGTGGGCTCTGGCCAGCAGCCCTGTAATGGTGGTCGTCCCAGGAGGTGCTGGTGGGGGCTGGGCATTAAGGGGGCACTAGGGGCAGCGAGGCCGAATGGGTAGTAACTGTCAAACCTTCCCACTTGGCGCCATTCTTTAAATTGTATGTGGCTGTTTCTCAGCTGTACCTACTCAGGGCAGGGCAACAATCTCCTGCAGTGGGTGGGGGCCAGGACAGGGCAGAGCCAGGCAGGCTAGGGGAGTGGGTTTAGCCGAGCCCTCAGCGAGGTTCAGTGCACTTCACCTGCAGAGACAGCACTGCTGCTGTCCGGGGAAGGGTCTGACCCTGGGGGGCCACTCAGGCCTGCCTCTACCCAGGTCTGGAGTTGTAGGGAGGAGAACTGTGCCAGCCCCAGCGGAGGGGGCCTGGCAGTGGCCGGCCGAGGGCCCCAGATGCCTCCAGGGCACTGACTGGTGGTCACCCGCATGCTATTGTTGTGAGCACTTCTGGCGGAGATGGCAAGGGAAGAGATTGGGAGTCAGAGTTGTGGGCTGCAGCTAACCCCGAGGCTGGGTCTTCTCCCTGTCCAGTCAGCCTCCCTGTCCACCTGGATGTTCAGGGGCTAGGGTAGGGTGTCTGTCTGTCCCCCTAAGGGTGTGGGGGTTGGGGAGGGCTCCTGTCAGGCACTCTCCTTAGACTCCCGGGAACTTGACTCCAGCTGTCCACCCCCTGCTGCATGTGCATCCTCCTGCTGGTCTGTCAACATGTAAATTGGTCGTTACTGAGACACCATAAGGGACAATTAGCATATTCCCTCCTTACATGTATAGATAATATCCCATTTTAAAATGATACCTTTTGCCGCAACTGGTTTGGCTCAGTGGATAGAGCGTTGGTCTGCGGACTGAAAGGTTCCAGGTTCGATTCCGGTCAAGGGCATGTACCTTGGTTGCGGGCACATCCCCAGTAGGGGGTTGCAAGAGGCAGCTGATCGATGTCTCTCTCTCATCGATGTTTCCAACTCTCTATCCCTCTCCCTTCCTCTCTGCAAAAAATCAATAAAATATATTAAAATGATACCTTTGTACCTGCTCAAGTTTCATGATAATAGAGCTAATGATATTGGCTTCTCTGGCTCAGCTTTAGGAATGTGCCCCCGTTTTGAATTTGTAGCATCTTTAGTGATTTGTGTTTTCCAAAGTGTATAATTCTAAACTGTTCTGAAAATGGTAGGAAAGGATTATTTGTAGAATTCAATTATATTTAAATAGACTAAAACTATGAATCAAGTGCTAAAAAATAAGAACTGTATAATAACTCTAAGGCAGTGATTTTCAACCTTCTTCATCTTTTGGCACACATAAACTATTAAATTCAGTGACACAAAAAAATATATACTTTTTTTGCCAATCTGACACACACACAAAAAAAAAACTAGGTATAATTTTGATTCATTCACATTGGATGGTTATTGTTGTGTTGCCTGTTGTCAGATTCCCTTTGACATTCTAAGGGAGAAGAGGTCAGTGCCTCTGACTAAATAGTCAGGTATCACATGTTTTAAAAATTCTTGGGGAAAAAAATGTAAAATAAAATGTAAAAAACAAAATAAAAATGCTTGCAACATACTGGTTGAAAAGTCACTGCTCTAAGATACTGTTAATAAGTGCCATGAAAATGAGATAAATGGACTTTACAAAATAGAATAAAAAACAATATTGATTAAAAAATCACTCCCACCTGGCAGAGTGGCTCAGTTGGTTGGAGTGTCGATCCATATCCCAAAAGGTTGCAGGTTCAATTCCCAGTCAGGGCACATATCTAGGTGGTGGTTCCATCCCTGTCAGGGTGCAAATGGGAAACAATCAATTGATGTTTCTCTTCCTCTCCCTCTTCTTCTCCCTCTCCCTCTCCTCCCTTTCCCTCTCCTTTCCTCTCTCTAAAATCAATACACAGGCTCTGGCCAATATCGCTCAGATGATTGTGCACCAGGAAGTTACCAATTTGATTCTGATCAGAGCACATGCCCAGGTTTTGGGCTTGATCCCCAGTAGGGGGTGTGCAAAAGGCAGATGATCAGTATTGCTCTCTCACATTGATGTTTCTCTCTCTTCCTCTCTTTCTAAAAATCAATAAACTATTCTTTACATAAATAAGATAAAATAAATAAACATATCCTTAGGTGAAGATAAAAAAAATTAATCCTTTTTTTGCCTTAATTCAAACAATTCTAAAACAAAAATTATTTCTAAGAAAATATATCCTATAGAAAATTAACATTGACTGTCCATATGTAGAGTACCTCAAACCTAATAATTTCTAATAACTGTTCATCCTTTTTACCCATATTACCCAAAAGAAAAAGAACAATCTTTGCTAAGTCCTTTTGGTACAATTGAAAAGTTACTGACTGACCCAACCAAATTCCAGGAACTCACAGCCAAAACTTTCCTCCTTTTGCTATCAGCTTAATGAAAGGTAACGCCTCTACCCTCAAGAAGCTTATAATCAAACTAGGGAGGCAGTAACTAGTACACAAAATGCCTGCTAAAAGCACTGTGAGAGTTAAGAATAGGGGGAAATGTTGTGGGGAGCAGTATTAGAAAATCAGACAGGCCAAAACTGGTTTGGCTCAGTGGTTAGAGCGTCTGCCTGCAGCCTGAAAAGTCATGGGTTTGATTCTAGTCAAGGGCACATACCTTGGTTGCAGGCTTGATGTGGATCTTTCACATCGCTGTTTCTCTTTCTGTCTCTACCCATTCCTTCCACTCTCTCTAAAAATCAATGGGGAAAAAATATCCTCATGTGAGGATAAATTCCCCCCCAAAAAAAAGTAATTTTTATCAGTTATTTATGCTTTTAAGTTAATAGACAGATTTTTTTAAATTTCAAACATAAAAAATAAAAATTTCAACACTATAAAAAGTTATACAGTGAAAACTAAGTTCCCACCCCCAGTCCCTGCAAAAAAAGTTTCTTGTAGTTTAAAAGCTGAGTGTTTTTAAATCAGATGGAGGGATAACTTGTATATTAAAAGAAGTAGGCGCGCCTTAGCTGGTTTGGCTCAGTGGATAGAATGTTGGCCTGCAGACTGAAGGGTCCCGGGTTCGGTTCTGGTCAAGGGCATGTACCTTGGCTGTGGGGGCACATCCCCAGTAGGGGGTGTGTAAGAGGCAGCTGATGGATGTTTCTAGCTCTCCATCTCCCTCCCTACCTCTCTGTAAAAAAATCAATAAAATATATTATTAAAAAAAAAAAAGTAAGGAGCCTCTATAGCCATAAGTGGGAGGAATAAGACAATGACACAGTAGCTCTGAAGTAAGACTTCTGGCAGTCTGTATGTTTGGTCAGAGAAGGAAGCGACTCCAAAAGCTTCTGGATTTATTTGTCAGATTAGATCTTTCCCATCCCAGATTATGAAAAAGATTCTCACATTTTCCCTTGGTATTTTTCTCCTCCCTCCCACCTGCCTTTCTCTTTCTCCTTGTATCTCTCCCTCCTTTCCTTTCTTCATTTTTAAAATCTTGATCTATCTGAAATGCATTTTAATGGAAGGAGTGAGATTTAATTTATATGGCTATCCTTTTGTTTCAACACTATTTAATTAATAGTTCATTATTTTGCCACCGATTTAAAATGTTCCTATCAACATGTACTAAATTCCCTATGATTGTGTTTTCTAGGTGAGCTTTCTGTTCTCTTCCATTGATCTGTCTGGTCATATTCAGATTACACACTG
>JAAGEH010000393.1:39327-99259 GCA_011751065.1 Lasiurus cinereus | reverse complement strand
CTGTTTCTGGTTTCTTGGGATATAGTCCCAGAAGTGTGATAACTGGGTCAAATGGGAGTTCATTTTTAACTTTTTTGAGGAAACTCCATGCTGTTTTCCACAGTGGCTGAACCAGTCTTTGTTATCCTTCTTTTAAGAATTTTCCTGGTGATTCTCGTACTTCATATGAACTTTAGAATCAGTTTATTGGGTTTTTTAAAAATCCTATAGTTACACTTATTTGGAAAGCATTAAATTTGTATTTTTTTACAATTGTACATTGCATTAATTTATGGAGTATTACATCTTTATGACATTAATTTTTTTTCTATTCAAATTAGGGTGTGCCTTTCCACTTATTTAAAGTTTTTCTGATAGAGCTTACAACTTATATATGTTTATTCCTAAGTATTCAACTTTTTGTTGCTTTTGCAAATGAAATTTTTTCATTCTGTTACATTTTCTGATCTTTGTTAATATACAAGGCACATATTACTCTTTGTATATTAATTTTGAGCCCATCAATTTGATTTGCTTATTATTTACAGTAGGTTTTCATTTTATTCTTTTGTGTTTTCTAGATATATAATCCTATCACTTGCAAATAATGATAATTTACTTTCTCTTTTCCAATTTTTGTATTTCTTATTTTTTTCTCTTATAGTTATATTGCCTAGTACCTCCAGAATAATGTGTTCTCTGTACTACTTCTGACTTTAAAGGGAATGCCTCTAGTGTTTGTGTTTCCAGAAATCATGAATCATGCCCTACTTTACACATAGCACCTTTATTCTCCTGCCTCAATATTTCTTCACTCCTTTTCTTCCCTGAATACAAAATGTTTCTTTTAATCCATTGTTAAAAACTTAGGTTGCTTCCAAATCTATCTTCCATCACCTAGTATTCATCTTCCATCACCTAATATTCATCTTTAACTACCCCAGCCAATGACCATAAAACTCAGGATATATAAGAATAAGCAAACTAAGAGAGACCGAACTGCTAATGGTTGAAAGGATTAAAAGCTATATTTTACCTGTGAATCACTTTCATGAGACTGAATGAAATCAGAGTTGCCATTGGTTTGAGCAGTTGGATGTTTATAGAAGTGCTTAAGACTTAGTTTTTCTGTGTCTTTTTACAGATAAGTTATTTTTCACTTCTTTAAGAAAAAAACAAGCTAATTTTTTTAAAAGTGGCAAGGGTGAACTTTAATCTTTGGACGAAAGGATAAGAAAGATTACAGTAGAGCACCAAGAATAAGATGGTTGGGTTTTCTTTTTAATTTTTTAACATATTTTATTGGTTTTTTTACAGAGAGGAAGGGAGAGGGATAGAGAGTTAGAAACATCAATGAGAGAGAAACATTGATCAGTTGCCTCCTGCACACCCCCCACTGGGGATGTGCCCGCAACCAAGTACATGCCCTTGACTGGAATCGAACCTGTGACCTTTCAGTCCGAAGATCGATGATCTATCCATTGAGCCAAACCGGTTTGGGCAAGATGGTTGCTTTATTCTTTATCATGGGAAGGAGGCAACAGGGGACAGAGGGAGAAGCTTGAACTTCATAGTCTGACCATCACTCCAAATCCTGGTCTGTGTAACTTTTTAGGGCACTTAACATCTGCATTATTGCTTTTCATCACCCAATGAGAAACTCTTCTATTTTTTGGAACAAGTTTTGCTGTACAATGTTTATGGCAAAGATATTTGCTTCTCTCAGTGGTAGAAGTGGACTAGTCACACTTGATATATTTTAGAGATTTTCGTGGAGTGATATGGATGGCTTTTCTCTGCAGTTGGCACATCTGGGAAAATTATACTCAGCTTCTGCCAATGATAATTACCATGTCTTTGTCACAGTTGCCTCCACAGGGATCCCCTTAAGGTAAAGAAAGTTTTCTTCACACCTCCTTTAATCAGCTTGTCTGATGTAGCCTTGTGGTGATTATAACACTTGATTGGGTCAACTCTTTTGATTTTGCTGGCTCTTCTAGGGAGAGACTTCAAACAAGTGTCCGAGTGGAGCAGAGAGGTGCATGAGTGCATGGTGAAGTCACTGTGCCTTGATGAGAGTGGGGGGTATTGCGAGGTTATGAAGTAGAAAAGGAGACTGGAGAGATGTTTATGCCACAGAGTAAATAACTTTAAATGCTAAACTAAGACTCTAGGAAATTTTCTCTGAAGTGATTATATGATCCCACTTGTATTTTAGGGATGTAATTCTAGTCACAATGTATCCTATGTAATAAAAGCATAGTATGCAAATTGTCCCCTCAGCTGGGAGTTCATCTGAATGTTTGACCAGGGGGCGGTGCTGATGGGGGGAAGGGAGGGAGGCCCTGGCCGGCAGCCACTAGGGACCCTACCAGTGCACAAATTTCATACACTGGGCCTCTAGTTAGATTATAAAGACTAGACAAGTGATACTTCAACTTTACTGCGTGTAAAAATTGCTTTTCAAAATGAGCATTCCCAGGCCTCTAGAGAGATTCTAATTAAATAGATCTGAGATGAGGCCTAAACACATTTTTTATTAATGTATTACATGTGTACATATCTTCCCATTACCCCCCCACACTCCCATGCATACCTTAACCCCCCAGTGTCTTGTTGTCCATTGGTTATGCTTATATGCATGCATACAAGTCCTTCAGTTGATCTCTTATCTACCCCACCTCTTCCTAATCTTCCTGCTGTAATTTGACAGTCTGTTTGATGCTTTACTGCCTCTGTATCTATCTTTTTGTTCATCAGTTTATAATGTTCTTTATTATCCATAAATGAGTGAGATCATGTGGTATTTTTCTTTCATTGACTGGCTTATTTCACTTAGCATAATGCTCTCCAGTTCCATTCAGGTTGTTGCAAATGGCAAGAATTCCTTCTTTTTTTTTTTAATATATTTTATTGATTTTTTACAGAGAGGAAGGGAGAGAGATAGAAAGTCAGAAACATCGATGAGAGAGAGACATCGATCAGCCACCTCCTGCATGCCCCACAGTGGAGATGTGCCTGCAAGCAAGGTACATGCCCCCAACCGGAATCGAACCTGGGACCTTTCAGTCCGCAAGCCAACGCTCTATCCACTGAGCCAAACCGGTCTCGGCAAGAATTCCTTCTTTTTGATGGCAGCATAGTATTCCATTGTGTAGGTGTACCATGGTTTTCTGATCCACTCATCTCTTGACGAACACCTAGGCTGTTTCCCAATCTTACCTATTGTAAATTGTGCTGCTATGAACATAGGAGTGCATATATCCTTTCTGATTGGTGTTTCTAGTTTCTTAGGATATATTCCTAGGAGTGGGATTACTGGGTCAAATAGGAGTTCCATTTTTAGTTTTTTGAGGAAACTCCATATTGTTATCCACGTGGCTGCACCAGTCTACATTCCCATTAGCAGTGCACCAGGGTTCCTTTTTCTCTGCATCCTCACCAACACTTGTTTGTTGATTTGTTAATGATTACCATTCTGACAGGTGTGAGATGGTACTGCATTGTCGTTTTGATTTGCATCTCTTGGATAATTAGTGACTTTAAGCATATTTTCATGTGTCTCTTGACCTTCCTTTGTCTTCTTTCGAAAAGATTCTATTTAGGTCCGTTGCTCATTTTTTTAATTGGATAATTTATCTTCCTTTTATTAAGTGGTATAAGTTGGAAACAACATTATTTTTATTGTTTAAACTACTACATGTCTCCTTCCCCACCCACCCCCATTGACCCGCCCTCTGCCATTCCCACCCCCCACTGCCCCAGGGTCCATGTCCATTGGTTATGCTAATGTGCATGCATACTAGTCCTTTGGTTCATCTCTCATCCCTCCTCCCCTGCCTTCTCTCTGAGGTTGAACATTCAGTTCAGTGTTACCATGTTTCTGGATCTATTTTATTTTTAATATATTTTTTATTGATTTTTTACAGAGAGGAAGGGAGAGAGATAGAAAGTCAGAAACTTTGATGAGAGAGAGACATCGATCAGCTGCCTCCTGCACGCCCCACAGTGGAGATGTGCCTGCAAGCAAGGTACATGCCCCCGACCAGAATCGAACCTGGGACCTTTCAGTCCGCAAGCCGATGCTCTATCCACTGAGCCAAACCGGTCTCGGCTGGATCTATTTTTGTTCATCAGTTTATGTTGTTCATTATATCTCACATATGAGTGAGATCATATGATATTTATCTTTGTCTGATTGGCTTATTTCATTTAGCATAATGCTCTCCAGGTCCATCCATGCTGTTGTAAATGGTAAAAGTTCCTTCTTTTTTGTAGCAGCGTAGTATTCCATTGTGTAGATGTACCACAGTTTTCTAATCCACTCATCTGCTGATGGGTACTTAGGCTGTTTCCAAATCTTAGCTATTGTAAATTGTGCTGCTATGAACATAGGAGTGCATATGTCCTTTCTGATTGCTGTTTCTGGTTTCTTGGGATATAGTCCCAGAAATGTGATTATTGGGTCAAATGGGATTTTCATTTTTAACTTTTTGACGAATCTCCATACTGTTTTCCACAATGGTTGCACCAATCTGCATTCCCACCAGCAGTGTACAAGGGTTCCTTTTTCTCCATATCCTCTCCAGCACTTGTCGTTTGTTAATTTGTTGATGTTAGCCATTCTGACAGGTGTCAGATGATACTTCGTTGTTTTGAAGAAACAACATTTTTAATAAGATCATCAAACTATACTTTGCAAAACAATTGGCTAGAGATTGAAGGAGAGAAATTAGTTAGAAGATCATTATATCAACAATATAAAAGACAGAAAATGCCTTAAGAGATCTAGCTTAATGGCAAGTACAAATAGTAGGGGGGGGAAATCATTGTTTTCTAGTGATTTTCTTAGGAATCAGGCTGATCTGGTTTCAGAAACCACTGTATACTGAGTAGTCCCAAGATTTTGAGGAAGTGCCACAAGCCAGTACCTGCAGGACTAAAGAGTTAAGGGGAAGAACACTTGTGTGGGCACCTCAGACAGAAGAGACTCTGTAGTAGTGCATTGGAGAAAAAGAAAAGGAGTCCATTGTGGCTAGAGCATTGTGACTGAGGGGGCCTTGTAAACTGTACAAAGAACTCAAAATTGTTTTAAGTACAAAGGAAAATAGGGATTGACATCTATTTTACAATTTTAAGAAACGATTTCCTTCTGTGAGGAGAATGGATCGGGCCTAAACGGGCAGTCAGACATCCCTCATGGGGTCCCAGATTGGAGAGGGACAAGGCTGAGCTGAAGGACACCCCTGCCCCATACATGAATTTTGTGCACTGGGCCTCTAGTAAAGAAATAATAATAGTAACAGTAATAGATAATGTACCGAGCACTGTTCTAAACACTTTATATGAACAACTCATCTAAGTTTGCTAGCCCTCTTTCCTTCTCAGAAGTATCACAGTTTGGATGGTAAATTACAGGAAACTGTGAATCAGCCAATTAACATTTTCAGAGGAGCTGAACAGTTGTGCACAGTCTTCCTCCTCTTCCCATCAATTCCAAGTCGTTCTATGAAAGGCAGTAGCCAAGACAACTACTATAAGCCAGTGTTAGGTTAAAGTAGGAGAAACTGGAGTCTTACCCTAAACTTGTTGAGCTCTTCTATTTTGTTCCCCTCTATCTTGGCGCTGTCTCTTCACTCCGTTTGTCTCTTTCTCTGAGTAACTTTTTTTCTCTCACTCTCACTCATGTCTTTCCCTCTGTTTGTGTGTGTTCTGTGTTTTCTTTCTTTTTCCCGTCTTTGCCTTCCCTGTTCATTCTCTCTACTATCTTCCCCTCCCTAAATCGCCCTCATTGCTCTCTCTTCTCTCAACTGGCTAGTGAGGTAGTGGCATGCACAGTGGCTCTGTTCTGTTTAATATATAAAAATAGATGTGAACCATTTTCATTTAAAACTAATTAAGACTCCAAGAGCCAGTGTATCATTCTATAATGCTTCTAGATGGTTGTTTCAAAATATTTTAAATTCTTTATTCCAGTCCTGCATTCACATCTCTAGAGGAAATTTACTTATTACCCCATTCACCTAACTGTTTTCTTCCAAACCCCACGCCTTCCCTTCCCACTCTGCCATCACCTCTATGAATGCCTTTTCTACCTCAGATCTGTCCCCAGCTCCTGGCCTGGACTGAAGTCATACCAGATCACATCTATTCTTTAACATAGGAGGACTTACATTACCTTCTGTGGTGTGCCAAGTCTCTTTTTCTTCCATAATGTTTATCTTCATTTATTTTTTCTTTTTAATCTTTCCTAGGGCTTATCACTTTACAAACTATTGATTTTGCTCTGAAGTGTATTGTTTTGACTCTGAAGCTTATTTTAAAGATGCTCTTATTTTTACATATGAGAGTGCTTCTTTTGTCTGTCTAGTTGCAAATAAAAGGCCACCAAGGACAGCTTCCCCCTGAGCCATGGCATCCCAGTCGAGGAATGTTCCTTTGTGCTTGTCCTGTACACAAATCACAGGGAGCTTTTTTTATTATTATTTTTTAAGAAATAAACAGCAAAGATATATTCAAAGGTCTTAAGGTCTTAAAGTTTGAAAACACAATTAGACAAAAACCCGGAAGTGTCCTGAAGAAGAAAGGAAAGTTATAAGTTCGTATAGAGACTAAACAGTTCTGTATTCTTAGTTGGTCCAAGACACTTATCAGTTGGATGTCAGGCAGTCTGGGTGATGGATGCCAGGTAGGCTGGACATGTAAGACCTGGCTGACCCAGAAGGTGGTATTATAAATAGTCTTCCTGGCCCTCTCCTTAAAGCTTGTCCACCTAATCCTCTCCTCTCTCAAGATTGGAAGTGACTTGCCGTTTGAGTCTTAAATTCTCTGAAAAATCTGGTTGGCAAAAAGCTGTCATAACAAAATGTTTTCAGCCAGATGATGACCAGCCATCAAAGCTTACCTTTCATTTCCAACATTTTTAGCCAAATATGCTTCTTTTTAGAGGACCAGCTTTTCTTACTATTTTTCTAAGACACCTACCTCAATAATGTTTTTTTCTTTTTACTAGTAGGCTATCATGGATTTGGATTTTTAATATTTATAAAGTTGTTCCCAAATGGCTGTGCCTCCCCCATGAACTCAAAGCCTTCCTTTTCACCCTTAAACCTACAGAATGTGCAGGGACTCTAAGTGGCCTTAAGCCTATCATCATTGGATGAGCTCTGTTTTTATTTCTTAAATTTTGAATTACTTATTACGGCTTTTCTTTGCTGACCTGGGCCAATGACAATAATGCTTTTCTGGAACCTGCTAGGTCTGATCCAGTTGTTACTTAGTGAGGAGAGCCCTTTATTTCAGTAGTCTTGCCCCCACTTGAATATGAGCCTGGAACTAGAAGTAATTTTATTTTTGTTATTTAAGAAAATCTGATGTCCACTGTGGCTGGATTGATACACAAGAGATTCTCTGTAGAGGAAGAATGAAAAGTATGCACAAAGGAGATCAAATGAGTAGTGTGTCTTCTAAAAACCTTAGGCTTAAATGTCTAAGACCATTCAGTTTAGTTTTTAAATATATTTTTATTGATTTCAGAAAGGGGGAGAAAGAGAGAAACATCAATGATGAAAGAAAATCATTGAATGGCTGCATGTTGAGCCCTCAACCCAGGCATGTGCCTGGGACCTTTCAGTCTGCAGGCCAATGCTCTATCCACTGAGCCAAACCAACTAAGGCTAAGGCCATTCTGTTTAGATCTGAGCTCAGAATGGACTTGCTAGAGCTGTACTATCTATTGTTTTATTTCTCCAGTTGGGGAAGCTTTCTCTTAACCCCAAAAGAGACCCCAAAATGGGTAAATATATTTGTAGTCATTAGAACTGTAAGACATGACCTAAACAAGTATGTATACTTTTGACTTGCTTTTTAATTTAGTTGTTTAAAAAAAAATGGAGTTTAGAAATATGAAGCAGAGAGAAAACCACCTAGTTATAGAAGAGCAGCAGTACTTGGTGATGTAACGAGCACAGGAAAGCTTGTTAGGAATGCACTCCAGGCAGAGAGTAGCACAGCCAATACAACTTCAAAGCAGTGGGTTTGTATGTTGGGGGTGGGGGGGAAGGCGGGGTTCACAAGCAGATGGAGGGCACAGGAAGCTAGTATACCCATCACATTCAAGGCACTCTGCTGAATAACCCTTAGTTATCTTTTGTAACTTTTCTTATACAACAGCAAAAAGTAGAAATAATCTTTCCAATGAGTTAAATGTAGTACCATTACATACATAATAATCCTAAAAAACTGTGTTAGACCTAGCCACATTTAGAGCATTGGTTCTCTTTCGGTCAAGGACACCTAATATGGTTGCAGGCTTAATTCACAGCCCCAGTTGGGGAGCGGGTGGGAAAGAGGATAGGAGGCAACCAATCAAGGTGTGTCTGTCTCACATCGATGTTTCTCTCTCTGTGTTTCTACCTCTCCCTTCCACTCTCTCTAAAAGAAATCAATGGGAAAAATATCTTCTGGTGAGGATTAACCAAAACAAAAACAAACAAAAAACTGTGTTTTTCAGGGTTTCAACTGCAAGCTACCCAAACCGTGGGAAAGGCTCAAAGGGTCTCTGAGGCTTTGAAAACTGACTGGCAGTGGAGGACCAGGGCCCATAGCAGTGGTCACACTGCAGGAATGGCCAGGTTGGCACTACCTGCTGCCTGCCCCCGCTCTCCAACCTGAAGAACTGCTGGCTTTTCCTCAAGTCCTATGTGACTACAGTTTCAGAACCCCAGAATGAAGTATCCAGGTGTCTGAACCTAGTTATATCCTTGCCTCCAGCATCACCAGGACCAGGAAAAAAGCAACTGGATCTCCTGGTTGCTATAGTGCAAAGCACTCACTGCCTCCCATTGGGGAAGGGAGGCTGCAGTGTGCTGTTGGGAAGAGGATTTAGTTGCTGGATAGCAAAAAAAAAAAAAAAAAAGACGGAAGCTATATCCACTATTTGAATTGAAGCTCAATTTCTTTACAAATATTAACCATCTTTCTCATACTTAGTCTCCATGCATGGATAATATTAATTTTCTTTTCCTTTAATGATTTGCTCATAGTTTTTAAAAACTAAACAAACAAGAAAAACCTTTGTTTCCATTTGAGCTGTTTGGTTCTGCTATCAAAATGTATATTTTTCTAGATTTCTTTTTTTGTTCTCTGAGTGTCCTTTGTAAAAATTATTTAAATTGATTTTAGAGAAGAAGGGAAGACAGAAAGATAGAAATTTTAGTGATGAGAGACAATCAGTAATCAGCTGCTTCCTGTATGCCCCCCACTGGGGATCGAACCCACAACCCCGGCATGTGCCCTGATCAGTGTTAACGTAAAAAATAAAACCATTGGATGAGAAACCAAGATGATGGCATAGGTGAACACCTAAGCTACTGCCTCACACAACAATTTCAAAACTACAATTAAAGACAGAACAGACATCATCCAGAACCACAAGAAAGCTGGCTGAGTGGAAATTCTACAATTAGAAGGAAAGAGAGGGGCTCACAGAGACTCAGAAAAGCTGGTATGGAGACATGCATGTGGAGAGAGCAAGCGGCAGAGTGCCTGGCTGGCTTCCTCTGGCCGGAGGGAGACGGAGACTCCCGACTACACTGAACCCCAGTTCCAGGGAAGACTCATACAGGGGGAGTCTGGATTGTCGTGAAAAAGGAGGAGTACATAGAAATTTAGGGGAGTCACGAAAGGGTAGAGGTCTGGGGACACGCACATCACTGCGCGCAGAGGATGGACTGGTGATTGTGCTGCTGGCTTTCTCTAGTGGACGGTAGACAGAACCTACCAACTGCACTGAACTCCACTTATGACTGCACTGAACCCCAGTTTCGGGGGAGACCCTGGGGACCCAGACTCAAATGGGTCCCAGAGCACAAGGGAAAGTCAGAGGTCTAGAGGCATGCATGCACGCGTGTGCATAGAGAGGGCTGCAGTGATGACAGAGACACTTGAAACCCAGGAGCTGTGTAGGGCAGGGCTGACTGGAAGCCAAGGCTGTCTGCTCAGCCCTGAAACTCCATCCCACCCAAGCTCAACAGAAAGACTTTTGCAGTTTTGCAAGTCTTATAAGGCTTATTCTAGTACAGAAGTTGTCGGAAACCAAACATTGTTCTTACTAAATGGATGTCAACAGGAGGCCAGAAGGCTGGTCAACCTTAACTGTTCTGAAAGGTCAGAGCTAATCACTCACTGTTTAGTTGAAACATTTGTTGGCTGAAGCAACCTCTACCTGTTAGTTTCATGTTAATTTCTGTTTTGTTATTTCCTGCCTAAAGGCTAGGGGTGTGTCCCAAAAGCCTTAATAAAAGGGAGAAAAAGGCCAGAGCAAGTGGCAGTCCTTTCCACTAGAGGAAGGCTCCCGCCTGGCCCCCCAATATCACCAAATTAATGTTTTCTGGTCTCTCATTTCGTTTGCGTGCGGCCTCCTTCAGAACCCGAACCCTGAACTGGGAACCCTGAACCACGCGGGACGTGGAAAGAGGTTTCCACAGAAGTTATCCCAGCATAGCAAAAATGTGGAGACAAAGGAACAAATCACAAACAAAAGAAATGGAGGGAAAAAAAAAGACTGGATATAGAGTTCAAAACCACAGTTATAAGGTTTTTTAAGAATTTCCTAGAAAAGTTTAATAAATTTAGCAAGACCCAAGAAGAGATAAAAAAGGACCAACTAGAAATTAAACATACACTGACTGAAATAAAAATAATATACAGAGACCTAACAGCAGACTAGAAAAAGACAAGAATCAAATCAAAGATTTGAAATACAAAGAAGCAGAAAACACTCAACTGGAAAAGAAAAAAGAACCCAAAAATGTGAAGATAGTGTAAGGATCCTCTGGGACAACTTCAAGTGTACCAACATCAGAATTATGGGGGTGCCAGAAGAAGAAAGCAATATATTGACAACCTATTGAAAGAAATAATGACAGAAAACTTCCCCCACCTGGTGAAAGAAATAGACTTACAAGTCCAGAAAACACACAGAACCCCAAATAAAAGTAATCGAAAGAGGACCACACCAAGACTCATCATAATTAAAATACCAAGAGCAAAAGACAAAGAGAATATTAAAAGCAGCAAAGAGAAAAATAGTTAATTACCTACAAGGGAGCACTCATATGATTGTCAGCTGATTTCTCAACAGAATCTATGCAGACCAGATGGGAGTGGCAAGAAATATTCAAAGTAATGAATAGCAAGAACCTACAACCAAGATTACTCTACCCAGCAAAGTTTTCATTCAGAATTGAAGGGCAGATAAAGAGCTTCTCAGATAAGAAAAAGCTAAAGTTCATCAGCACCAAACCAATATTATATGAAATGCTGAAAGATACTCTTTAAGAAAAAGAAGAAGAAGGTAAAGATAAAAATTATGAACAACAAATACATATCTATCAACAAGTGAATCTAAAAATCAAGTGAATTAAAAATCTGATGAACAGAATAAACTGGTGAATATAATAGAATCAGGGGCACAGAAAGGGAGTGGACTGACAATTCTCAGGGGGAAAGGAGTGAGGGTGTGCAGGGAGAGACTGGACAAAAATTATACACCTATGGATGAGAACAATGCGGGGAGGAGGTAAGGGCAAAGGGAGAGGTGGAAGCCGGATGGAGGGGAGCTATGGGGGGTGGGGGGGAGAGGAACAAATGTAATAATCTGAACAATAAAGATTTGTTTAAAAAAAAAAAAGAAGAAAGAAAGAAAGACACACACACACATTGAAACCTGTAAAGAATTTTTGTGAGTTTATTTGAGCCAAACTGTCAATATATGCCAGGAAGCAAAACCTCAATGAATTGAGATAGTGCTCCAGAGAATGGAGGGTTACATCTGTATTTATACATTGCAATCAAAGGAAAGGGACATAGGTGAGTTACATAAAATTCATTGATGATAGATTAGGGAGGTGGGATAAAGCAAAGCAGAGAAACCTCTGGGATAGGGTAAAAAGTGAAATGATGGGCATGTGCTTCTTTTACAGAGATGGATAGAGGATACTTTAATGTAATTAACAGTTGACAACTTAATAACCATGAGGGAATGTCCTGGTTTCATTTGTTGTGCTCTGAGGAGTCCGGGGTAAAAAGGAAGTTACAAGTTACCCAGATATCTCACAGATATGTTATCTTAGAGGCAAAAAGGCAAATGGGCTCAGTAAAGACCTAAGTTGATCTTTGTCAGGGAAAATATTGGCCTAAGACATGACTATCCACTATAACTTGTTTGTAGTTAAATATTTAATTTTCAAACCATCTTTTGTGGTTATTTTAGGTCTCTGAGTTTGCAAGACTGCCACGCAGGCCTCCCCTGAGCTTGTCAGGTTAGCATGTGGCTCTTTCGTCCACACCAGGAATCGAACCATAACCTCCTGGTTCATAGGTCGATGCTCAACCACAGCCACACCGGTGGAGCTGCACTGTTCATTTTTTACCTCTTTCTAGATGTGTGCAATCTTTGGTTCTTATGTTGTAGATGAAAATACCTCCTCCAGGTTTCATGCTTCTTCCTTTACATGTCTTATGGATTCGCCTACACAAACTTATTTGCTTGGATGGCACTTAGCAGTTAGGCCAAGTACAAAGAAGTCACTTTTGGTGCCTTATTTTTCCTCAATATATTTAATCAGAAATTGGATGAACCTCCGGGATGCTGAGACAGGGAAGATACTCTGGCAAGGAACAGAAGACTTATCAGTCCCTGGAGTGGAGCATGAAGGTACTTTCCCACCCCTTGTGTGCAAAGCTCTTGATGACTGGGGAGCAGGGCCTAAGCATTACAGAGTTCAGTCACTGCATACCTAATTGGAGCGTGAGCCCTGGAGGCAGAGCACGTAAATGTACATGTTCCTGAGATTTCTAGTTTCTTTCTTGTTTCTGTCTCCCACTTCCCAGGACCCACTTTGTATTGAAATTTTAGCATTAAAATATACCTAAAGATATAAACTAAGACTCAACTTTTTTTTCCCTGAATAAAATTTGCATTTTCATCTCCCTTAAATAAAAAGAAACACTAAAGGGTTAAAACCAGTAGAACAGAATAGAGAGAAGGTGTGCTAGGTAAGGCCTTTAAACGCACTAAATCTGATGTGCCTTAATGATCTTTCAGTCAAATATACTTTACCAACTGGGGACCTCTTTAATTAAAAAGTGTAATTCTGTTACCAAGGGATTCTCTGAAGTTTAACAGAGAAAATGGGCTCTCTAAATCAGTTTCCAGTAACTTGAAGCACCATAGTAAGGTGTTTTAGTTTAGAATGGCTTCAATATTTCTTTTTCTTTACCAGCCCGTGTTCCTAAGAAAATTCTCAAGTGCAAGGCAGTGTCTCGAGAATTGAACTTCTCTTCAGCAGAACAAATGGAAAAATTCCGCCTGGAACAAAAAGTTTACTTCAAAGGGCAATGTCTAGAAGGTATTCTACTGCTCCATGCCTGAAACCCAGGCTTAGGGTGACAGGGACAAAAGGCAAGACCCAATGAACTATAAAACACTGCTTTGATAACATTCATTTTGCAACTCAGTTTGTAACAGAATTCCTACACCCTGCAAGATTGGGGACCCCCATTGAGAATAATCAGAAACAAGCTGGCACTATAAAGGGCTTTGAACTCAACAAAAGGTTTCTGACACTATGGGCCAGGCATTGGTGCCTGCTTTGATGGTCACAGGGAAGCTGCTGATTAGGGCCTGGTACAGTGCTCTCCACACAGTCTCACAGATTTGACTGGCAGGGCCACTCTGCATTGAGTTTTCACCATGAAGTATGAGTGCACATCCGTGTCCTAGAGCTAAAATTCCAAGTGAAAAGGGCTATTTTATACGTCTGTTCCATAATTCTATTTACTTTTAGCCTTACTTTTTTTTTTAATATATATTTTTTAATTGATTTTTTACAGAGAGAAAGAGAAAGGGATAGTTAGAAACATCCATGAGAGAAACACATCTATCAGCTGCCTCCTGCACACCCTCTACTGGGGATGTGCTGGCAACCAATGTACATGCCCTTGACTGGAATCAAATCTGGGACCCTTCAGTCTACAGGCCGACACTCTATCCACTGAGCCAAACTGGCTAGGGCTAGCCTTACTTCTAAGAAAACTTTGTTTATACTGTATTCACTCACTGGTCCTAGTCCTTTAGACTCAAGAGCATAGGGACTAGGCCTCTGGTGTGGTTCAGAGGACAGCCTAAGGGAGTCCGTTTTTATGCCTGTGTACTGGTAGGTTTCTAATGGCTTCATTGGTGGTTCTCAAGGTGAAAAAGAGGCTCGCTTTAAGGGAGTGGGACAGGGAGCCCTGAGACTCTATCTGGGATGCCCACTGATCCAATTTTCCTTCTTCCTGCAGAGTGGTCCTTCGAGTTTGGCTTTGTGATCCCGAACTCCACAAACACCTGGCAGTCCCTGATAGAGGCAGCGCCCGAGTCCCAGATGATGACCGCCAGTGTGCTAACGTGAGTGAGCAGGCCGCAGGAATTGTGGATGTGTCTAGAAGCAGGCATTCCAGGCAGGTGGGACTCATGGTCCTATTCAGTGGGCAGGCAACCTACTTTAAAAAGAGGCTAAAAGAGTATCCAGGAGTATCTGAGTTTACAGGTACTGACTTTTGTCATATGAAAAAAGCAGTGTGATCAAATGGAAAGGATAGGAAACTTTAGACCTTTAGAGTAAATTCCTGATTAAACTTGACTAGTTATGTAATCTTGGACAATCTATTTTACCTCTCTGGTCCTTATTCTTCTCTCTAAATATAGAATTAATAATTCTCTCTCACAGAGGTGTAGTGAGAATAGAGTGAGATGCCATAGAAGGAAGCTGGCATATAATATATATTATATTAAATCCATGCTAATTTCCTTCCTTTCCTGGCTACCAAACTTCTGGTACTCTGTACTTTGTTTGAATGGCCTTTAACAGAATCTGGTACAGAACTAATAATGTTTTAAGAATAATGTTTGGTTACAGTTTTTCATTATACCTTACCATATTAATAACTGTACTTCCTACTCAAAGAATAATCACTTTGTCCTTTGTCCAAAAACACTGTAACTACCCACCCACCATTTTATCTTAGGAAAGATAAAGGTTGTCTTTCAAAGGTTTTAGTAAAATGCCTAGGAATGTTTTATTCACACAGGTAATTGTGTGATGTTGGATCATCTCTCTAAACAGGCCCTTTATGAAAGCCATGTTGAATTTGTAAATAGAAGTCATATATAAGTCTTTAGTAGTTTTTTAATTACATCAGTAGATATTTTTATATTCTACAAACCAGTCAGATCTTGAATTGCTTATTTACCTATCTTATAATTAATTATCAGCAAAAATGTATCTTCTGACTACTAATTGCCCTGGGAAAATACAGCATAGTATGTAGAAGGATATTTTTTAGATTTTATTAACCATAATCTGACTTCTTGGCCAGGCCTGATTTCTTTTAAGTATTAGAACCAGTAAGTCTTTGATAATATATTTAGGTTATTGAAGTCATATATTACCTTTTAGAACCCCAAAACAGTACCTCTGTTGCCCTTAACTCGGTTCCCAACACAGATCTATCATTTGGGGTTCTTTCGTTGCCAGCCATAGAAATTTACCCTGGCCAACATGACAGAGTTGAAAGGGCTCTAGGCAACTTGAAGAATGCAGGTGGCAAAAATCTGTGGATGTTTTCTTCAAGGAGCAGCCATAGGGAAGGATCCTGCTTAAGGGAGAGAGCCTGATTGTCCCAAATTACATCCTTTGTCCACCCTTTTGTCAGGAAAGGGAGGAGCCACTTGATGGACCCTTGGACTGGAGATGGGTGGTTCCCCAAAAGAAGAGCAAAGTGCTATTACTCGAAGTGAGGAGAACAGATGAAGGACAGACCAACCCACAGCAGTGTTGTAGGGAAAGATACCATCTCTGTGTATCAGAAAATCAGTCATATTTATAAGCACCCTGTGTGCAGAGCACTCCACTAAGGGCCTGAAATGTACCAAGGATTAAAACATGCTCTCTCTTCTGATTTTTTAACTTGAAGAAGATAAACCTTGTCACATAAGTTAAAGGTCATATTAGACTTCTAACCCCATATAGACACAGATTTGAATGTCCCCAAGCCAGGGTGCTAGGTGGGTATATGTCCAGGGGCCCATCAAACCCAGATTGAAATCACTTTCTGGAAATGAAATCTGTTGCCTAACACATCACTCTTTGCCGTCTCTTCTTACTCACAGTGGGAATGTTATCATAGAGACAAAGTTTTTTGACGACGATCTTCTTGTAAGCACATCCAGAGTGAGACTTTTCTACGTTTGAGAGAAGAATGTATTGCATTTCAAGAATTTGGGTTTTGGGGGGAATGGAGGAAACTGTTTACTTTTTCCTCCACACATTTGATTTTTGACACTTCCACCCCTAATTCCCTCTACAATAAAACCCACCTGCGGCCATAAGGGGACCAGCTCTGCATAGGTAACCAGATGGCTTTTTCCCCTCAAGCTGCCATCTTCCACTGACCAGGCTAACTCCCCACCTCAGACAGGGCAGAGGGCATGCCTCGACTCTTTCCCAGGGTAAACACGGGACAAACACACACCAGGAGCCAGTACAGGAGCCAATGCTGTTCCTGTCACCCTCCCTGCCTCCTCCTTGGGTCCTACAGGGCACACATCTTCTTTTGGCCCCTGGCTTTGGAAAAATTCATGTTCTTGACCCATACTTAGTCTTTTCCTACCTTTTCTATTTCATACATTCTCATACATTTAACTTGTAAAATAGACTGTGATATTATTATGTAATGAATTGAAATATGAATTAAAATATTCCTACAGTCTTTAACATGGCACTGCTTTCATCACTCCTTTTTCTGGAATACAAACTTGGCTCCATAATGAGAAAATGACATTTATCAGATCATAGGATTACAATTCTGTTTTACTCCAGAGACCAACTGATTGATCTTATGGTTCCTGAGTGCTTCAGTTGCGGATTTCCAAGAATAGCAAGACCTATGACCTTAATACTTGTCTTTTAGACATTATATTTAGTGGTTTTCTTTTACAACCTACATGCACCCTGTCTTTGTTGGTTTGTTGGTTTTAACTTTTTCTATTTCTTTATAATGTTCATTTGTTTAAGAGATTTCCAAAAAGAGTAGATGTTCTAAGTTGGTAGGGTAGGGACTCATATTTCTAAATGAGAGAATAAGTTACAGAATGAAGAAAAGATGACTGAAGAACACTTGGAAAGCACCTGGGATGCTGTGGGATGCTGGGAGGCCATGAAAATCAGTCAGAGAAGTTCATGTAGGAGAGAAGTGATTATACATCTATAATGCTTTCCAATCTGATGTGAGAGAGAACATTTAAAAGGGTTCTTTTTTAGGGACTTACTTTTGAGTTACCAGTAGCCTCCACTATCCTTTATAAAATACCAATAATTAGTCCCTGGCCAGGTAGCTCATCATCCCGATATGCCCAGGTTGCAGGTTCAATGCCCGGTCAGGGCACATACAAGAATCAACCAATGAATGCATATATAAGTGGAACAACAAATCAGTGTTTCTTTTTTGCTCACTCCCTCCCTTTCTCTCTATGGAAAAAAAATCAATAAATATAAAATACCAACAGTTAAATTTTTCATGTTACCATGGTAGTAAGGCCCGGGGCAAAGAGAGTATACTCAGAGACCTGCTCTCTGCCATAGCCCCTGCTCCCAGTCCCTACTCTGTTGCTGAGTGGACTGTTTGCACTGGTGGAGAGGAGGAGCTATACATTTTTAGTATATTATTGCCATCTTTCAGAGACAGTTCTGTCCCTCACAGTAGATCTATTATCTTAAAAGCTAATTTTTAATTATCAAAGATTGGATAAAATAAACAAGGTAAAAATGAGTGAAGGTTTCCTTTTGCTTTCTGAAAATGCCATCTGTTCTCAGAGTGAACTCATCTCCTTTCCTTTTCCTGAACCATGTGTGCTCCCCAGAATTCCAACAGGCAGGGCTATCAGGGGCCTACACACATTCCAGTGGAGAAAGGACTTCCCAGGGAATGCTTTTCCATCTGCTTAGAGCCTCCTTCACTGCCCTTCTCCAGTCACTCAGCCAGACAGAACTGTCAGGGATGCCTTCTTTGTTATCTTCTGTGAGAAAAACAAAATGAATTATAGCCCAGCTATTTGAGCAGCATGCTTAAGGAGCAAGAGTGGTTCTAGTCTGACCTGGGCAGGCTGAGGGAAAGTGTTCTATTGCTCAGTGCAATCAATAGGACCCATCGAGTCTGTGGGGAAGAGAGGACAGAAGAATCCCAGGCAGCACAGCTTTGGAAAAGATTTGAGAGAACTTAGAGATTCTTTCAAGTGTAGATTTCTACTTAGAGAATTTTGGTAAGGTTTACTGTGTGATGAACAGGAAACCCTCTCACCCATCTCCCCATCTGCATGACTTGCCAGTGTTTTGAGTATTGACTCCATGTGGTGAAGCACTGAGTCTGGCCAGTTGGGTATGAGGAAGTTGGAGGAAGCAAAATCTACCAAAGTGGCTATAGCCACATCCAGGCCACACAGGCCTACTATATGTATCAATAAGATGTCATGTGGCCGAAACCGGTTTGGCTTAGTGGATAGAGCGTCGGCCTGTGGACTGAAGTGTCCCGATTCAATTTCGGTCAGGGGCATGTTCCTTGGTTGCGGGCACATCCCCAGTGGGAAATGTGCAAGAGGCAACTGATGGATGTTTCTCCCTCATCGATGTTTCTAGCTCTCTATCCCTCCCTTCCTCTCTGTAAAAAAATCAATAAAAAATATTTTTTTAAAAAAGATGTCATGTGAAGCACAGGTCTGCCTCTGCTGAGTTTTATCTTTAATTAGAGGGATATGATAAGTAATTATAAATGCCTGACATAGAAGAGTGTAAAAGAAGAGATTATACATGATTCAGAATAATCAAGAAAGCCCTCTCTCTTTGACCCTTCAATTCTCAGTCTACAAAACATATTCCAGTCATCCCTCCAAATAAATAATTTATCCTATTTAATAAAAGAGTAATATGCAGATTGACCATCACTCCAACACACACGATGACTACCCCCAAGTGGTCAAAGATCCTGCCCCAAGTGGACACAAGATAGCCACCACAAGATGGCCAGCAGGGGAGAGCAGTTGAGAAGGACCAGGCCTGCAAGGGAGGGCAGTTGTGGGTGATCAGGCCAGGAGGGGAGGGCAGTTGGGAGGAACCAGGCCTGCAAGGGAGGACAGTTGGGGGTAATCAAGCCTGCAAGGGAGGACAGGTAGGGGTGACCAGGCTGGCAGAGGAAGGAAGTTGGGGATGACCGGGCCTGCAGCGAAGGGCAGTTGTGGGAGACCCAGACCTGCAGGGGAGGGCAGTTAGGGGCAAACAGGCTGGCAGGGGAGCAGTTAGACATCAATCAGGCTGGCAGGAGAGTGGTTAGGGGGTGATCAGGCTAGCAGGCAGAAGCGGTTAGGGGCAATCAGGAAGGCAGGCAGGTGAGCAGTTGGGAGCCAGCAGTCCTGGATTGTGAGAGGAATGTCCGACTGCCAGTTTAGATCCGGTAGGATCAGGCCTAAATGGGCAGTCGGACATCCCTCGAGGAGTCCCAGATTGAAGAAGGTGCAGGCTGGGCTGTGGGACACCTCTGTCCCCATGCATGAATTTCATGCACTGGGCCTCTAGTCCTATCTAATAAAAGAAACATGCAAATTGACCATACATTCACTATGCCCACAAGCCACACCCACCAGCCAATCAGGAGCAAATTAACGCAACCAACATGATGGTTAATTTGCATATCCAGGCACAGAGGGAAGACTGAAGACAGCATAGAAGGAAGCCAAGTGCTGCAGAAGGGATCGAAGCTGTGGAGAAGCAAGAAAGTGGGGCAACGGAGAAGGGAGGGAAGCAGGCAGGGCTGTGGAGAAGGGAGGGAAGCAGATGGGGCAGCGGAGACCACCGCAGGAAGCCCTATTGCAGGAATCTTCCTGCAATGGGCCTCTAGTGTATATATAAAAGTCTAAGCAACTGAATGACTGGTCAACCAGTACTGTGATGCACCCTGACCACCATGGGGCAGATGCTTAATGCAGGAGCTGCCCCCTGGTGGTCAGTGTGCTCCCACAGCAGGAGTGCTGCTCAGCTGACCCAACCTGTCCTGGCAGCCCACCAGCCCTGCAGCAGCCACTCCCTCCCTCAGTAGTCCTGCAGGTCAATCTCCGGAGAACGGGCCAGGCACCAATGGATCATCACTGCTGGCACAATTCCAACAGCGTCACTGGCCTCCTGGAATTTAGCCTCAGGCACCAGGGCCACTTCCCCTCCATAGATGCTCCACAAAGAAGAAACAATATAAAAGCAGCTTCCAGGTGGCTCCCAACAAATGGCATGAATGTCAGCAGGATGGATCCGGATCCCAGGCTGGCAAGGGCATCCCACTGCCTGCCTGGAGGGACAGTTGTGCCCCAGATCCCCTCAACCTCCTCAGGACAGGCGCCAGGTGCAGGGCTCACAGCTGGTGAGTGCTGCTATGGTGGCGCGAACCTCTCCCAATCAGGACTGACTGGATGCGAGCCCAGGGCAGGCGCAGCAGGGCTAAGATGAGTGGAAGCTGCAGGCAGGAGGGGCAGGCAGCCAGTTTCAGCCCAATCCCTACAGGCCACTCCAAGGGACCACACCTGTGCACAAATTCATGCACCAGACCTCTAGTTTTTTAAAATAAGGCTTTTTGTCAATCCTGCATCACCTTCAGTTCCTGCAACATCTTTCTCTTTCCCTACAGATTCAAGCTTTTAGAATTGTTTTCACTCATTCTTTCTATTCCCTACCTCTGTTAGTCCTCAACCCACCAAGGTCTGGCTTCAGCCAGTGGCCTCCTCTCCTTTGCTGCATCAATGAACTCCACTGACTCACTGCCCCCTTCCAGTCCTTCTTGCTTTATCAGCTACATGCTTTTTTTGTTGTTTTTTTAATCTCCTAGAAATTCTCTTCTTGGATTCTAGGAGCCCTTCTCCTGGATGTCCTGCTCCTTGCTCCTTTGAGGATCTTCATTTTTTTATAGCTACCTTGTCCCTAAAATGTTCGTTGGTAGCTTTTTTACTTTTTTAGCTATTGCCTATTGAGAGCATGCTACATGCACATTCTTTTTTTATTATTGATTGAGAGAGGAAGGGAGAAAGAGAGACATCTATTTGTTGTTCCACTTATTCATGAATTCATTAGTTGATTCTCGTATGTGCCCTGACCAGGGATCAAACTCACAATCTCATGTATCGGGACAATGTTCTAACCAACTGAGCTACCCAGCCAGGGCCTTATGTGTGCATTCTTTAAGCATCACACATAATACATTCACTCCACACATATTTAATGAGCATGTTTTATGTAGCAGACACTGTTCTAAATGATGGAGATGTTTACTGGACAAGATGAGTGTGTCCCTACCATTAGATTCTAATGTGAGGAGACAGAAGGCAAATAATTTCAGATAGTAACCAGGGCTCTGAAGAAAACAGGATAGAGCAATGACACAATCCATCTGGAGTAAACAGATGATGAAACAGGAAGTAGTTGGTGTTTAGCTTTTGACCACCAAAACGGTTGACCAGTCCCCACCAAGCTAACAGCCTGGAAAGCCAGGCTCTCCTAGAAAGAAAATATTTTTTTTAAACCCTTAAATTATCATCAACAAAGCAGGAACCAGGTGTGCACACTTAATTGTCTAGTTTCCCACAAAGAACACAGAATATGATAGGAAAGGTCCTGGCCTGTGTGAGAAAGAGAAGCCTGCCCCTTTCAGCCTGGTATAGGATGGGGAGGAGAAATGAGGAGGAAGCAAAGAGGTGGCATCCTTGTTCTCCACCCCCAGCCATGGGTGGGACGGGTGGATAGAAATATCTGCCCAGGTGTGGAGGAAAGATGAGAACTTCAGAAAGTTCGTGAGGAAGGATGAGCTGTCCCACAACGCAGTGGTCAAGGCCTATTGACTTTTCTTCCTAAACATGTCCTGCATTGTCTTCCTTCCCCCTTACCCACTCCGCAATTCCTATACCCATCTGGGGCTGGTCCAGCTGATGGCATTGCCTCCCCTTCTGATTTATCCTTCACAACCAGAGAGAGCCCCAAGATGTGTACCTGACGGTCAATCCCTTTGCATTACCAAGTTATTTTTAGAACTTCTGGCTTAGTGACCTGGTTGTTGTTTTGTGGCTTTCAGAGTGCCCTATCAAAATGGTCCTCAAAGTGAAGACATCATCTGGCATTGCAATTCTTTTTGGTGCTTTTATTTGGTCTGAAACTGAGCAGCTTTCATGGTAGCTTTGAATAAATTGAGAGGCAGAATGGAGTGGAGTGAAAAGCAGAGGTTTGGTGAATACATTTGGTTCCCAAACTGTACACAAAGGCACCCTGTAGCTCTGCAGCAAACTCACAGAGGTGCTGCAGGATCTTTTAATATTCAAAGGAAATACAGTGATATAAGACATCTGTCATATATTGCTCAAACTATTAGCTTGAGATAGTTCAGTTTCAACAGTAGAACACACTACGTTTTTTATGAGGTATCTTTGGTAAACCAGGTTTTTGAAGGTTTTAGTGATAAGCAAACTACTACCCTTCAAAAATAATGTGACTAAAAAATAAGGATGATGGTGTCCAGTCTGATTCCAAGGATTAAGAAGCTGTGCCGTGCCCAACAGACACATGCATTAGGAGGTCACTGTGATTATAAATGAAATAAAAATATTTTTTTCCTCTCAATTTATATGGCTTTTTTTTTCACAAGAAATAATATGATACCAGTGTTAGGACATAAATACTGAAGTCATTTGGACCTCAGTGTTTAATAAAGGGAATTATTAATTTGGTGGGGTTTTTTACCTAAATAAAGTAACTGCAAAAACTACCGAGACACTAAAGATAATAGTGAGCAGAGAATGTGTGGGGACCTCTGGTAAGCCCTTGGTTTTAAAATATGCCTTTCAGAGAGTTAGAAACATACATCACCATTCTGGCCAGCAGGTCCCAAAGGAATCCTTTCCCGTCATCTGTTTAGTTCAGCAAATATTCCCTGAACTTTGGTGAGGGTCCTTGTGCCAGATCAGCTTTTTTCTGGGCACTGATATCCTTCAATATTATAAGTCTTTCTGTTAAAAAAAAAATTCAAGTAAAATAAATTTGGGACAGCCCTAGCTGGTTTGGCTGAGTGGATAGAGCGTCAGCCTTCATTCTGAAGGATCCCAGGTTCTATTCAGGTCAAGGTCACATGCTCAGGTTGTGGGCTTAATCCCCAGCAGGGGGCGTTCAGGAGGCAGCCAATCAATGATTAATCATTGATGTTTCTGTCTCTCCCTCTCCCTTCCTCTCTGAAATCAATAAAAATATATACTTAAAAAATAAATAAATTTGGGACAAGCTGCATGTTAAAACTTCCTCTTGGAGACTTCTTGGTATGTTAAAAACCCAGTGAGTTCTACAGAAAGGAAGTCCTTTAACATTGCTTACCTTAGCACTATTCCAAACAGGATGGCTCTCGCCTCTCAGGCATACCTTCAGGCAGAGAGAGTTAAGAGGTGCCAGGCTGCATGAAGATGGGGTTCTCGTCCCTTATCCAGGTCTTCACAGAGCAATTGAGTTAGTTTAGTGGGACTGTTTGACTATGAGGCACAGGTGGAAACACTGGAAATTCAGTGTGTCCCTGAGAGGTCAGAGGACCAGCTATCACTGAGGGCTGGAAAAGAGGGATGATGGTGGGCAGCTCAGATTAGCCTGGGCCATTCCTGCCAAGCTGGCTGGGTATGATGCAAGCAGTAATCTTTGATCTGTTGAGAGATGGACCAGGAGCATCACAACCCTTTCTGAGACCGATTCACCTCTCTGTTTAACCTGGAGACCACACCACAGAAGATATCCCCCACACTTCTGTTCATCCTTTTCAAGCTGTCTTTGTTCACGGAGGCCTGGTTGGCCTTGAAACCTGGAGCCCTGTGTTCTCCTGTTTACTACTATAACTCAGTTATAGATCACAGAAAACCTCGTAACTCAACTCTTCTCCCTATCTGTGTGGGCTGTAGCCTCAGCCTCTTCGCTGCCTAAATTCAAGTCTCCAAAAGGGACAAAAATGTTTCCTCCCTTTCCAGAAACTCAATAAATATTCCAGGGTGGCCCTGGCCATAGTGGCTCAGTTGGTTGGAGCATCACCCTGTATACCAAAATGTTGTGGGCACATACCTAGGTTGCAGGTTCCATTTCTCACCCCAATCAGTGGATAGAGCATCTGCCTGAGGACTGAAGGGTTCCAGGTTCCATTCTGGTCAGGGGCGAGTACCTTGGTTGTGGGCACATCCCCAGTGGGGGGCGTGCAAGAGGCAGCTGATAGATGTTTCTAATTCTCTATCTCTCTCCTTTTCTCTCTGTAAAAAATCAATATTTTTTTTTAAAAAAAGGCAACCAATTTATGTTTCTCGAACATCAATGTTTCTCTACCCTCCTTTCTCTCCCTTCCCCACTCTCCATGAATATGTCCTTAGGTGAGGATTAAAAAATAAATTAAAAAAAAATCCCAGGGCTCAATCTTACTGGATAGGTCATGTGTCAACTTCCATCTAATCAGTAGTATGGCCAGATGGCTTCAGGGCATTGATTGGCCAGGACCAAGTCACATGCTCTGCCCTCCTCTCTGCTTTGATTGAGAGTTGGGGAGGGGAAGCTCTACTGAAGGAAAACTGGATACTGTTTCAGGGGATAATTGCCAAAGCAGGGTGAAGAGATGGCTGCTGGTGTCAAAAACAACAGCTGTCTCCTGGTACCTTCTGGAATACTCACCAGCAGCTCCTTCCTGCAAGGATACATAGATGCATGTGAAATGAGGTTGTTTCAAGTGACCACCTGGCACTTCCTGTTGCTACAGGCAGCAGACTTGACAGAGAGCCCATGAGTACACGTACCCTCCAAGCTGAGTCCATTCACAGAATTCACACCAGCCACTGGTTGCTAGGCTTTCTCCATAAATAATGCATACCAATCACCCAGTACATAAGGTCAATGCCCCAGGTGGTCTTAGAATGTTTCCTAATTTGAGCTTCCATCACCTCTGTTTTCAGATCAGACCCTGTGAGCCATAGGCTGAGGTCCCTGGAGGGAAGGACCTGTGGACAACCTTGCCACTTCCCTGGCTGGCCTGGTCTTGGGTTTGGGGTGAAGGGGAGATAAGCAGCCACATGCAAATTGGAGCTGGGACCAGGGTTCCCATCCCCATGAAGCAGCTTCCACCAGGAAGGGACCATGGAATGGCCTGCGTCCAGAACACAGGAGGCCACAGCAGATGCTGGTAGAAGCAGGTGGGACATCGTGGCCTTGGGGAGACTAAGATATAGGAGGCCTTTGGACCCTGTGCCAGTGCTGACAGCGGAGGAGAGGTCACACCAGATCCTGGCTCTCAGACCTGGAGTAGCCTGGCAGGAAGCTCAGAAAATGCCAGGGAGTGCAGCTGGGTGCCTCTGGCCGCCAAAGCCAAACCCCAATTCCAAGCAGCCTAGGGGCCTGCAGCTGTATCAGTACAGTGGCCACTGTGAGGGGTCCTTCAACAGGGCCCAGAAATGACTAAGATGGG
The DNA here is from genome assembly GCA_011751065.1 of Lasiurus cinereus. Lineage (NCBI taxonomy): Eukaryota > Metazoa > Chordata > Mammalia > Chiroptera > Vespertilionidae > Lasiurus > Lasiurus cinereus. The sequence goes on along the minus strand of JAAGEH010000393.1, from coordinate 73,684 downwards.
CCTTCCTGAGGACGTGCTTTGCACAGCAAGCAATTTAGTGGAGCTAAACCAAAGGTGCCCAGGGGATGAAACCCAGAGATGGCTGCTGACTTTGGAGGAGGCCTGGGATCTCCTAGGAACAGGAATGTGCCTTATTGGACCCTTAGATGCCCAGGAAGGCTTGGGAAATGACCACTGGCTGTCATGTCTGACTGAGGTTTCAGCAACAGAGATGGAGAAAGACCTTTTAAAAAAAAAAATTTATTGATTTTTTACAGAGAGGAAGGGGAGGGATAGAGAGTTAGAAACATCGATCAGTTGCCTTTTGCACACCCTCTACTGGGGATGTGCCCGCAACCAAGGTACATGCCCTTGACGGAAATCAAACCTGGGACCTTTCAGTCCGAAGGCCAATGGGAGAAAGATCTTGTTGTGAGGCGGTGGAGGGAGGCGGTGAGTTGCCCCTGGGCCCAGGGCCCACTGAAGGGCTTTTTCCTGGACTGAGCAGAACTCAGGGGAGCCCCCGGTAGTTCCTTTGTGGCCACGAGAGGGCGCCCATCTCTCACGAATCTTCCAATCTGTCCTTGCTGTGGGAGACTTTGGAAGTAGGTAGGGTGGAGGTGACCCTGGACCCTGAGGACAGGTTCCCAGGCAGTGTTTAATCATGTGATGTGCCAGGCTCAGGACAAGAGGAAAGTGGGTTCTGCTTGAGTCAGCAAGGGCTATTCCAGGCCAAACTTTGGGTGGAGTGAAGGGGTGCTTGGACAAAGAGTACAACAGGGAGCTCAGTGCAGATGTAGGACCCCAGGAGAGGCAGCCCTGGACCCTGACTCATGCCTCATGCTATTGTTCTCAATGTGCAGAGGAACAGATGAAGACTCAGTAAGGTTCAGTTATTTGCCCCTTATTAACTGCCATGTCTGTGTATGGGGCAGCTTCTCACCTCTTTCCTGGGGAGATGCGAAGTAATAGCCCTGAGCAGAGCAGGGCCACAGCCTGAGGGAGCTGAGTTAGACCTGACCCCAGCCCTTCACGTTACCTGCTATGTGGCCTTCCTAATCCTCTTCTTCTGCCTTAAGGTCTCCTTGGGCTCCAGGCCTTGGAACATCAGCAAGACTGTGCTGCCCTGGGCAGCAGGACAGAAAGCAGCTAGCCAGCCAGTCTAACCTTGAAAAGCAGCAGCCCAGCCTGTGCAGGGGAGTAAGGTGGTCACACAAGGTTGAAGGTCCCTCCCACAAAGCCTTTCTCTAACCCTGACCCTGGCAGCAGTTTGGAAACAATTCAATGGGGAAATGGGCATTCTGGGGCCTGAGTGACCCACTGAGGACAGCTAAGCTCTAGCGCCTGTGAAGGGGTGAGGCCTTCCCAGAATTTGGGCATCCAGTGAAACCACAAATGTGGTGGAGACAGGTGTGGAATGGGTCATGCATGGTATCCCACCAGTCATGTCGGGATGAGGAGGGCTTGTCTCTCTTGTTCTTTTCTTTATCTCTGGAGGCTGTAATAGTGTCTAGCACAGCCCTACCCAGTTTGGCTCAGTGGATAGAGCATCGGCCTGCTGACTCAAGGGTCCCAGGTTCGATTCCAGTCAAGGGCATGTACCTTGGTTGTGGGCACATCCCCAGTAGGGGGTATGCAGGAGGCAGCTGATCAATGTTTCTCTTCAATATTTCTAACTCTCTAGCCTTCTCCTTTCCTCTCTGTAAAAAATCAATAAAATATATATTTTTTAAAAATGAATGGAATGGACAGAATACTTACTATGTGGGGGAGGGGAAGTGTTGAATGAGAAGTGGGCCCTAGCCTGAGCATTTGTGGAACAGTTAAAAGACCCATCAGGCAGCTGGTTCCACAACCATCAAATCTCACAGAACTGGACAGTGCTATTCATCAGGCATGGTGTCAGATTCCTCGCATCACCTTTCAACATCTCGTGGAGTCAATGCCAAGAAGAATCACTGCAGTATTGAAGGCAAAACGTGGCCCAACAAAGTACTGATGGGATGGTCATGATAATCTGGCCACTCAGTGTATATATACAGTATATATATTTCAGAGAAGAAGGGAGAGATAGACAGCAGTGATGAGAATCATTGATTGGCTGCTTCCACTGGGAATTGAGCCTGCAACCCAGGCATGTGCCCTGACCAGGAATCGAACCATGATCTGGTTCATAGGTCAATGCTCAAAATGAGTTTGCTGACCACTAACCTAGACTCTCAATTCCAATAATTACAGGCTGTTATTGTTCCTTGTGATTAAGCCCCTATCCCAGTGGTCAGCAAACTCATTAGTCAACAGAGCAGCAAACCATAGCTTGCGAGCCACATGTGGCTCGAGAGCGGCAGTTTGCCAACCACTGGGATACGCCATCAACATGGTAAGATGAACTTGATCAGCAACAATACTTAGGTATGCTGTGCTATTCAGACATTGTTCCACACGAATTAAAGAACCCAAATAATGCCAGGAAAACATGCCCCAAACCATAACACTGCCCCCACCAGCCTAAAGGGTTGTACTCATGCATGTGGGGTGCATGCTTTCATGCTGTTTCCACGAAATTCTCACTCTGCCATTTGCATGATGCAACTGGAAACATGATTCATCGGACCACATGACTTTTTTTCCAATGCTTGACTGTCCAATCCTTGTGTTCCTATGCGAATTGGAGACGTTTTATCTTGATAACTGCAGACAGCAAAGGTGTTTGAACAGGCCTTCAGCTTCCATATCCCATACGATGCAGTGTATGATAATTTGCCTACAAACATCAGGTGGTCATAATAATCTGGCCACTGTGTGTGTGTGTGTGTGTGTGTGTGTGTGTGTAATTTTCTTTTTTTTTTTTTTTCTTTAAAGTAGCCCTTGACCTCAGTGGGCCAAAACACACAGCAGGTAAATATGTAAGCTCACATTGTGAGAATTGCTCTGCAATGGAAGGTCAGAACTGGGAAGGGCCTTCTTACATTGGGGACCAGGGGGTGTCTGGGAAGAGAACATTGGCACTGAGACCTAACATGGAGTGAGTCATGAGAAGTCTGGAAGTCAGACATACCTGTAGCAGGAACAGCAAGTGCAAAGGCTATAAAGGAGGACCAAGGTTGCTGTGGACACAAGAGGCTGATTTAGCTGGTGAGCAAGGGAAGTGAGGTACAGGACAGGCAAGAGCGAGAGGGGGTCCTGGTCTGTTTTACCAGTAGGGGCAGTGCCCAGCTTGGTATGGTCCTGGTGTGTGACTTGAGCCTTGTCTCTTCTTGCTGGGCCCTGGCCCTGGCTTGCCTTATTCACACCTAGGCCTCAAGTTACTCTGGTCCAGCCCCGATCTCTCTCCTGCCCTCTAGACCTTCATCTCTGGCCCCTTCCCTTTAGTAAATAGCTCCTTGTGCTCAAGGGCTCGGGCCAAAGCCTGGGGGATCCTCTATAGGAACTACCTCCAACATCCAATCGATCACTGAATCATGATGCTTTACCCTAGATGATGTCTTAAGTGTGCCTGCTTTCCTCCCAAAGCATCTCCCCCTAACCCAGGCCCCAGTGATGAGGTGTGGATGAAATACCCGCCAATGTCTCCCTCCTATTATAAGGGGCTGGGGTCCCAGTGACTCTCTTGTGATAAAGCAGTGTGCCCCCACAGCAGTCAGCTCCAAGGTGAGAAAAGGAACCCCCACATAGCCAGTTAGAAGGGACAGGGTAGGTAGGGAGGGTAAATGACTTTTCAGTCCCCACCCATCTTTGTCCATACCAAGCTCTACAAAGTCAGAATTCCAGGCTATGGAGTGTGTGTGGGGGGAGGGGGTAACGGGCAGAAGAGTCATGTTCCCCACCCTCAACCCCTTTTTTAAAAATATTTTTAATTAATATTTTATTGAATTTTTACTGAGGATTAGAAACATCGATAAGAGAATCAACTGCCTCCTGCCGACCCCCTATACTGGGGATGTGCCCACAAGGTACATGCCCTTGACAGAAATTGAACCTGGGACCCTTCAGTCGCAGGCTAATGCTCTATCCACTGAACCAAACCAGTTAGGACAAAACCCACTTTACTTTCACTCAAAACAAGTGTTTTACTTGTACCCCAAGATACCAGAGATGTGTTTTAAAACTATTCAGGAGACAAAGGAGGCACAGATGAAAGCAGGATCTGTTTAGATCTGTCTGGCAGTATCCACCTTGGCACCACCAGCCCATTCCCTATACCTCCACAGCTGTCAAACCTCCCTCACTAGATTACAGGAGGCTTCCGCCTATAAAGCTCACCTGTGGACCCCAGCATAAGAAACAGGCCCCAGAAAGTTTAGTGGACTCTTAACCATCACCTTTGAGGCCTGGAGCTTGAGGTCTCACCACACCTCCTCCAGTTACTCAAAACTGGCCCACCTTTCATCTTCAGTTATGCTCAAGGGGCAGGATGGCCTGCCAGACTAACCAGGGAACTTGTTTCTCTAGGAGGTCAGAGCTTGCAGAATGAGGACAAGGCTGCAACACTGCCCTGGAAATTAAGTCCTAAGGGACAAGGTGCCACCTACCACCACCAGGGGGAGCCATTCAGCAGACAACAGAATCCAGTGAGGCCTGTATGGGAGGGCCAGCTGTCCCATTGGAAGAGTGCATCCATAGAATGGCAGCTACACGCCTGGCCTGTGCCTTGTCTGAGGCCCTAGACATCTTCCAGGGCACACAGGTTCACTGGCATCCAATAATGTGGTCCCAGGAAAAGGTTTCTGGTACCAGGAGACAAACCTGGTAAGCAGCTCCCCTCAGCTCCTCAGTGCCCCCCACCAGACGCTGATGCCCAAAGGACACAACCTTCTCCTCCCAGACTTCAACCCCTATCCCTACTCAGTCAAGAGCTGGAGCCCAGAGTTCAAGATCATCTCCCATCTCTTTGCCCCTCCCCAGGTGTCAAGAAACCAAAACAAGAAAAAACAGGCTTGAGACAGAGCTTTGTTAGAACTCGGCAAAATAAAATTCCCGTGTATTGTGGACAACATTGTTTCACACATACATCAAACAGGCCAAAAAAAATAAACAGCAATTTCATAGACAAAAAAAAGGGAAAAAAGAAACCTTTTTATCTTTGGCCTTTTTAACCATCTCATACAAACCAACTACTTATAGTACAGCTAAGTACATACACAAAGTTACTGGAATGCTCGGAATAAGATTGTTTTTTTGTTGTTGTTTTTGCTTTTTTTACAAGGTTTTTTTTCTCCTTTGAGATTATAATGAACATGGTCACACCACAAGTAAAGTCAGAAGTAGGACAGAGAATGCTCCAAAGGCTGGTTTGGTCATCCCAAGATCATTAAAAATGGCTGACCCCTAACAATATGTACAAAAATATAAAATGTAAATAAAAAATACAAACAAATTTTCCTTTTTAAAGTACTTTTAAGAAAAAAAGCAGGGCCTTGGAAGTTTTGGTTCTTTTTTTCTCCCCTGTTGCAAATTCACGTTGTGGTTTTGGTTGGGTGGCGAAGAGCGCGTGTCATCTGCAGGTGGCACTGCCCGAGGTGGGTGGGTGGGCAGGCAGGCGGGAGTCTCTACTCGAAGGTGACCACGTTTAGATTCTGAGACGGGAAGTGGAGGGTGAATAGGTCACGGAGGCCTTTAACTTTTCCTTTTTTTGCTGTCTAGTCATCCTCATCAGTCTTCTGCTTCTTGGTGTCAACATCGTCATCCTGAGCAGGAAAAATATTGTTAAGGTCCGTTTCAACCCACTGGGCCCACCCACCAATTGCCTCAGCTCCTGCTGACAGTTCCAGAGGCCTTTAGAGCAAAACTCAAACACCCAGCACCCCAAGTACAACTGAGTCCTCTCAGCTCCCTATCCTGTCCCTCAAAAGCCAGAAACCCACCTCATCATCTTCAGCTGCCCGTTTGCCTGTAGCTGCCTCAGCCTCCTCATCTTCATCTCCATCCTCTTCCTCACCTGGACAATCAAACCACAGGTGAACCACACCCTTCAGGAACCAACCAACCAGGGAGAGTCTTCGCTCCCTTCCACCCAATGGGACCCAGAACTTGGGGGAAAAGAGCAGGAAAAAAGGAAAACTAGACTGCATTCCTTAAGGCAGTGGTCAGCAAACTCCTTTGTCAACAGAGCGGCAACCCATGGATCGTAAGCCACATGCCGCCGTTTTCGGACAATTGCCTTGAGAAATCTCCCAGTAACAGATTTGCCAGGTGTAATGTCCCTGCTGCCTGACAGGGCAGCTGGAGCACCCACCACACCCCGATGCAGGCACTTGTCTTCAGATAGGAGAAAGAGGACCCAGAGGTGCAAGCAGCGCACCTAGAGAGGCTAGACCCCACAGATCAGTGGGCGGAGGGAACTCTCCATCCCGTGAGACAGTGTGAGGCAGCTGAAATCTAAAACAAGGCAGGCAGATACAAACCCAGTTGTAGGTAGTCCATTGGCCCCCCCACCCTAGGAGCCAAGGCCTCCCCCTGTGGCAGAAGCCAGGCAAAAATACCGCCCCCCCCCCCACGCCCCGGCAAAAGGAGGCAGACAAGGCTACTCACCATCACCTTCCTCTTCCTCCTCCTCCTCCTCCCCTCCTTCTTCCTCTTCTTCATCTACCTCATTGTCCGCCTCCTGCTCCCCATTTTCCTCATTCTCCTCGACAGAAAACATACCAGGTTATTACCTAGCACAGAGCATCACTGCTGCCCCATCCCTTGCCCCAAACCCTGCCCAATACACTTCTACAGCCTCAGACCCCTGAAGAGACATCAGGTGACCTTGGCACAACACTGCCCAGCCTCCTCCCCGACCTGGGCTAAGGCCAGGACGAGCACTTTCCCGCCAGGAGCAGCTAGGTGTTGGGCAAGGTGGGCACTCACAGCATTTCCATTCGCAGGTGCATCTCTTCCGTTCTCTGCCTCCTCCACAACTTCCTTCTTCTCCTTTAAGTCCTTCAAAGAGGAAGGAGGAAAGTCTTTTAAGGGGCCCTAGACTCCAGGTATTGTACAGTGCTAATCCGGATGCCCGATTGTTAAAAGCGCCGCACGTAACACGTGGACCCCGTGGAAGAAAAGGCCACAAATACAGGTGTCTGTCTGCGGTCGGGTTGTCGTCCGATTTCCCAGCCCCTGAGAAACACTTAGAGGCCGTGCGGCACCACAGCCCCAAACCCGTCCGACTGGGCGGACGAGCCCGGGGAGCTCGCACTCGCACTCCCCGGACTTGTTTCCAACCAGAGGAAGCCCCGCCTCTCACAAGTCCTTCTGGGAAGGCAGCAGCTATGCGCCATAAGTAAGGCAGAGGGAGGACCTAACGCTGCGGAGTTCCCGTGGGCGGACTAACCCAGGGGGAAGGCGCTACCAGGCGCCTCGCCAGCCAGTCCTCGCGGCGGCGCTGCAGCCCCAGGCCCACCAGTCTAGGAACGGCAAACTCAGGCCTTTGAAAAAACCCAAATTCCACCCACCTCCCCATAGCTGGCAGCCATCCCGAGGGGCTGCAGGTCGCTGTCCGGAAACGGGTTCGGGCTGGGAGACCACCAGTGCCCAGGCCCCGAGCGCCTCTGGCCCTCCCGCGCACCTCAGGAAGCCCAGACGGCTGGTCTTCCAAAGGGCAGTGCCGCTGCGGACGCCCTCAAGCCCCGTAATTTTTTCCACACAGCGCGGCTGGGCCAGCCCCTAACAGACAGGCATCGCGCTGCCCCGGGCCACGTCCAGAAAGTGGCCTCGGGGCACCTGTCGGCCCGGTTTGCCCCGGCCCGCCCCACTGCGACCGGACTGGGCGCTGCCCACTCCCGCCCCCTGGCGGCTGAAGCCCTAGGGAACGCGTGGGGGAGGGGAGGCTGCACTGCGCAGGCGCGCAGCCCCCGCCCGGCGAGCTTTGCGCGCGGGCTCTGCACGCACCGCGCGCGCAGAGCACGTGGCCCGGGGCCGCCGAGTGCGCCCCTGACCCTGGAGACCCGCAGCCGGCGGCTGCGCTGGCCCCGCGGGCACCTGAAGTGTGCACCGTCTCCCCGCACTCCAGACGACTGCGCCACACACACCCCGCAGCCCTAGAAACGCGGGGATTCGCGCCTCTGCATTTGGCGGGCAAAGTCCCGCGGGAGGCCGCCCCAAAGTCTGCCGGGCTTTTTTGGCATCGCAGCCCCGAGGCCGTCGGGGACGCGCTCCACCCGGCTATTTACTGCCCCTCGTGGGAAACCACCCTGGGGGAAAGCAAGAGCGGACGCCCGCGCGGGAGAGGGACAATCACCCCTCTCAACGAGACTCTCTCTGGCCGTGCCCAGCGCGGGCCGGAGGAGCCTCTCCAGAGAGCCGGTCGCACGCCCGCGTCTGCCTGGAGAGTCGCCCTGGGAGAGCGCCAGAGGTGACGCCAGGGGCGCCAGGGTTAAGGAGACGCCAAGGTGACTCGGGGCCGTTAGGAGACGATGCCAAGAGCCGCGGGCTAAGAAAACCCGCTCCGCTTTAAAGCATCGAGCTCCCGCCGACGGCGGAGACGCTCCCGGGGCGGCGAAGGGACCAACGCGGCGCGCCGAAGCGCAGCTGCGCCAAACGCGCTGGACCCCAACACCGAGGGCGGCAATGACCCCGCGCACAGACCCCGACCGCCCTGGCGCCCCGCACGACCCCGCAGCGGGCGCAGCTTTTGTTCGTCCGCGGCGCCCCGGGAGGAGCGGGGCGCGCACCGCCTTTCCCGGCAGCCGCGGGGGGCGCCCACAGCCGCCCCGGGCGCCGCTCCTTCACTTTCTGTTTCCTGCCGCGGCGCGCGGGCTCTCCCTCCGCCACGCCGGGCTCGGCGGGCGTTCTGGCGCCGGGCGGCTGCTCCCGGCGCGCTGCCCGCGGGAGGACGCCCACCCCCGCCTCCCAGCACCCAGGGGGGATAAGCCCTTGGCCTCTCCGCGGAGAGACCTGACGTCGCGGACGGCCCGCCTCCCGCCGCACTTATCAGAGCGCTGCGCAGCCAAGCCGCGGACCCGCTGCATGGCGCGAAACGCGGCGACCCAACGCCAAACAAAGGGCAGTGCCGCCGGCGGGCGCTCACCGCGGAGCCGCCGCTTCCCGCAGCCCGCCCGCACACGCGCCCCCCCGCCCGCCCCAACACTTCCGATCCCAAACGCACCGGAGTTTCAAAGTTATTTCCGTGCGCCCGCCTGGCCGGCGACCCCCTAAGCCGGGCCCCTCTCCTCCCGCCACCGCGCCCGAGAGCCAAGCAAGTTTCCAGGGACGAGGAGCAGTCTGCCCTCGAGCCCCTCGGCCTCCGCTCCCGCCCTCGCCGACTCTCCGAGGGCGCCCGGCCCACTCCACGACCGGCATCACGTCTGTCCGCGGCACTTCCCGCCCCCTCCCCCGCACACACAAAGAGTGGGCTGCCTCGAGGGCCTGGGCCGAGCTCCCCGCGGGCTCAGGAGAGCCACCGCGGGCTCAGGAGAGCCCAACCGCCGCGCGCCAAGCACCGCTCCGGCGACAGCAGCGCGCGGACCCCGAAGGGGCGGGCGGCGTCCAGCTCACCTTGGTGGTGATCTCGGAGCTGGTGTCCACGGCCGTGTCTGACATGGTGGGGGGCACGCCGGTGATCCGATGCAGCCAATTAAAAAAAAAAAAAAAAAAACGAGTTGGAGGACTCTGGCGAGGGAGCTGCCGGAGTCCGCGGCGGCGGCGGAGGAGGCGCGCGGCGGAGGTGGTTGCAGCGGGCGGAGAGGAAGCCACAGGAACAATGCAAAGATGGCTTTTCAGAGCAGCCAGTGGGGAACTCACGCGGCGCCAGAACCTTTAATATAGATTAGTGGGCGGCACCCGGCCGCCCTTACCCAGATGCTATTGGTTGGCCGCAGGGAGCGGGCGCCCGTTCATTGGCTCCAATCTGAACAATGGGCAAGCGTGCTTAAAGCGGCAGTGCCTCGGTGCGTCCCGCGCTGCGCAATCGCCGGTCGCTCTGTCATTCAGAGCCCGAATTTGCTGGGTCTCGGCGGCGGCGCCGAAGTCGAGGGGGTGGGGGGGGAGGGCTGGCGCGCGCGCGAGCCCCAGGCGCGCGCTCTCGCCGCTGTTTTGCTAGAGCAGCCGACGCCAAAAGGCAAAGCGCGGCAAAGTTGCCCGCCCAGCCCCCGCCATCCCCCCTCACCCCTCCCCGCGGAAGGAGGGGGAGGGCCGGAGAGGTGGCGGCCTGCGCGTACGACGGCTGCCAGCGAGGGGGAGGGGAAGGCTGGGTGCTGGGCTGCGCTCACCCCGGGCGGTGCCTGCGCAGTGCCCGCTGAGCTCCCTGCCCCACACGCCTGGGCACCTTCGACCAAGAATGGCTCCAGCCCTCGACCAGCGGGGAGGGCTGCGAGGCCAAGAAACCGCGCGCCTGAGCGGCCCGCACGACTCTCTTTACGTTGCTCACCCCCTCTGCCCCGCCGTGGGGGCGCCGAGTCTTTGGGGATGGCACCGCCTTTACCCGCCATTTGCCCCTGCTGCGTGCACCCCCTCAAACAGCCGGCGGGCGGGCTCCGTGCCAGGCACACACACTCGGTGTTTCACACATCGAAGGGCCCGGAGGACCGGCGCGGGCTGCGGTCCGGTCCGGGCAGCGCTCGGCTCGGGCGGTGTCTCGGGTTCTGGTAGCGCCGGCCCCGACGGTCACTGCCGTCGCGACAGCCTCAGGGAGCTTCCCTCCGGAGCCCGGCCAGCCAGTGTCCCGTCTGCCCTCCCACTTCAGCGGCTGCGAGGGACACACGAATGCGAGAGAGTACAAGGGGGGCAATACATTCCTTAGGCCAGTTGGGCTAATCCTTTGGGGGGGGCTCCTTGAAGTTTGGGGCGCCCTGTGGGGGACCACGCGGAGCCGGGAGAAGGGAACCATAAGCCGCCACACTCAAAATGGCGCTGGGCTCCGCGAGCGTAGCGTGACGTGTCGACCCAGCCCAAGCAGAGGGCCGTGAGACCGCAGGCTACACCCTCTTTACCGCCGCCTCACTTGGTTGTCGATTTAAGAGAGCGGCTGTGTGGGGGGAAAGACTAGAAGAGGGGCCGGTGCGTTCCAGAAAAATACCTTTGCCGCACACAACATGGCGGCAGACGCGGTGCGTCCCTGTGTTGCCGCCAGGGGGCGCCCCACACGGAAGGCGGGACTCGGGAGAAGCGAGCGCCCACTGGCTGAGAGTGGCGGGCGAACACAAAGTTGACGCTTTGCGTCCTTCCATTGGCAGGTTCCGCCGTCTGTCTCCCGGGGCCGCCGGTTTGGGAGGGGAGAAAACCCGGAGCCTGGGATCGCAGGCGAGGCAAGGTTGCCAAGTTCCGCAGAGCTGCAAGTCGGGTGCAGAGGAGGGGCTGAGTCTCTCCTCTCGGTTTTCCGAGGTCAGGGGCCAGCTGGCCTCACGGCCGCCGCGCCACCCATTGCCGAGTTTTCCACGCACGCTCCGGCCGCCCCCACGGGCCCCGCCGCCCGGCCGGGGACAGGCTTAGGTGCGTGCGGGGCGCCCGCCGGCTCTGAGCCCCCTCCCACTCACCCGGCCCCGCACGCGTCAGCCCCTCATCCCCCATCACGCCTGCCAGCCCGCGCGCCGTCCGGGGGCTTTCCCGACAGGCCGGGGGCGCGAGGCCCGCCCTCCCGGTCCTTTGGCCGGAGGGAACGTGGGCCGGCTCCGGGCAGGGAAGGAGAGCCGCGCCGCCTCCCGCGCGCCGAGTCCCCCTCCGCTCCCGGCGGCGGCGGAGAGGACGCTCGCCCCGTCCCCGCCCGGCGCCCGGCCCGGAGCCCGTCGGCGGGCTGCTCTCCGGCGGGCGCGCGCCCCCCCGAGGGGCTCTCAGTGGTGTCCTCCAGGCGCCGCGCGCCCCCACTCCTGTCCGCCCCCTCGGGGCCACCGCCAGCCGTCTTGGCGGATGCGCGGGCCGGGGCCCCTCTTCGCCCCAGAGGAGAAGGCCGTTCCTTGGCCGCAGCCGCCAACACCCCCTCCTGTGCGCCACGTCCTCCAAGACTTTCGTGCGGCAAAATGCCGGTCACAGCGCCTGCTGCCGGGGCGCATCCATTAGGCTCTAGCTACACTCGAGGGGAGCGGGTATCCCCCAAAGCTGATGCAGCATAGCTTGGTCTGTGCCACACCTAAGCGACTGAGTCAATGCTGGCTGTTATGGTGGGGAGGGAGGAGGGGGGGAGGGAGAGTATCCAGGCAGAGCCGTATGGACATGAATTTCCCTCAAAGAACTGCTTTGCCTGACTTGCCTGCATCAAATTGGCTTTGGCTACAAGTGAGGAAGGAAGGCTTTGCCCACCTGGTTCTGGGACCAGCACTGACATTCACCAAGCACCCCCTGGGCACCTGCTATGTACATGGCAGTGAGCCTTTGGCTCTAAGCATTTTCATTTATTCTCTGCACCTTGCGAGGTAGGTAGGACAATTAAGACATTGATGTTTTTGTAGGTCAAAACCAACTGAAAATCAGCACATATATATAGCTTCGGCCTCTAATATGGTATCACTCTTTTGAAAAATATATATTTTATATTTATTTTTTTACAGAGAGGAAGGGAGAGGGATAGAGAGTTACAAACATCGATGAGAGAGAAACATCGACCAGCTGCCTCCTGCACACCTCCTACTGGGAATATGCCTGCAACCAAGGTACATGCCCTTGCCCGGAATTGAACCTGGGACCTCTCAGTCCACAGGCTGACCGCTCTATCCATTGAGCCACATCAGTCAGGGCTAGCACTCTCCTTTTAACAGGTCAGAAAAGCAGATCAAAGGGTTATGGCAAGGAACTTGGAGTGGCTGGGCTGAAGCTAACATCCTAGAACGGAGGAATCCACGTGCTAGATGAGCCCTGGAGCCGGAGCAGCCTCCTTGGACGGACCTCCTCCTCCTAGCCATAGGAGTGTGGCATTTGACTTAGGCTAACATGGCAGTGACAGGCAACTCCCCACTTTAAGTCATTGATCTATCTCCACCCTTTGCTGCTTCTGTGGCCTTTCAAACCATCTCCCAAAACAAGTGGTATGCCCTGGTAGGCCACATTTTCCTTGCTGGGGGTCTATTTTCAGTCCCAAGTGCACTGGGTTTAGGTTAGAGCAGTGGTTCTCAACCTTTCTAGTGCCGCGACCCTTTAATTTAGTTCCTCATGTTGTGGTGACCCCCAACCATACTTCATAACTGTAATTTTGCTATTGTTATGAATTATAATGTAAATACCTGTGTTTTCTGATGGTCTTAGGCGACCCCTGTGAAAGTGTTGTTCGACCCCCAAAGGGGTCGAGACCCACAGGTTAAGAAGCACTGGGTTAGAGCTTCTCTAAGCTAGCCTCAGGCAAGTTTTGTTTTTAGGGAATTTGCATAGGGACACCTCTGGTTGCCTATACCAGTGGTCAGCAAACTGTGGTTCTCAAGCCACATGAAGCTCTCTCTGTTGACTAATGCATTTGATGAACACTACCCTTTACCTCTTTGCACACAATATGCCACAATTGCCTAATCCTCACAGCTTCCAACTACACGGTAACATTTAGTCTAGTCCAGTGGTCAGCAAACGCATTAGTCAACAGAGCTACAAACCTTGGCTCGAGAGCCCCAATTTGCCAACCACTGGCCTATACACTCTCCAGTTGGAGCACAGGCCTTCCTATCCAGCCTAAGTAACACATTTATTTCACCTGCCTGGCCCTGTAGGCACTCGAGTGTGCAATACTTACTCCTAAGCCATTTCCAACCTATTCCTAAATGGTTGTCTGCTTGAGTCCCAAAGAAACTGAAAGAATTTAAAGTGTCCTCGGTTCAAATCCCAGCCCTGCCACATGCTAGCTGTGTGAATTTCGGCAAGTTACTTTGTCATTTCTAAAAGATGGAGACGACAATAACGGCTCCTACTTTCTAGGGCTATGGTGAGAACTGAAGGAGTTAATATCCAGAAAGTGCTTAAAACACTGCCTGGCACCTCCAGGAAAACCATCCGTGTTCTTAGGACCCCGTTTCCAGCTGCTGACTGTACCCAAGAGGGTTCATCTCACAGTGTTTGTAGAACCCTGGACAAAGGAACGACGTCTTCAGCAAATTCTTCCCATATTCGGTGGGAAATGAGGGCAGCAGCCTCGCCGAGTTTCTGGAAGCCTATGATTCGGTGCCCGACATGCTTGGCAGCCCCTCTGGCCTCAGAGGAATGACAGAACCTGGGAGGCGGCCTGCATGGAGCAGGCCTCAAAAACTCCCGCCTTCCCATCCTTCGGAGCCAGGAGTTTCAGGCTGTGCTCTCCTTGCCCAGGCACAAGGGCTTGGGGAGCTGCCAGGAGCCTTTCAACTCTCCCGCCCTGCCGAGCCCAGCTGGGCTTTTTTCAGAGCCACCCCCATACGCCTCCTCCCTTGTGCATCACGCCCGGGCCTGCCCGGTCTCCCGGGAAGCTGTGCCAGAGGCCCTGGTACCCACACAGGTCTGGCTGCCCCTGCTTGGCAGGGAGAGGGTGGGGGCATCTCCCGACATTCAGGGCCTGCCCCAAAACTATTGCCAAACCGGAGCCCAACTGGAGACAGGGAAAGGAGCCTGGGGGGAGTGTTTGCACTGTGTACACAGCCACCACCGGTCCCTGAGCAGAGGTGTCACTTCTGGGCTCCCTGCACACACGCCCCATGCCGTCTCCCCAGGAATCTCCTGTCTCCTCTGCCATTTTCCCTCCCCCCGCCTCCCCTTCCCTGCATCCATCTGAGTGTGTGAGTGTCTATTTGCATAGTTCGAACTCTGTGGATGTTTTGTTTAAGCTCTGGTTACCCGTTCAGGAGTGCGTGGGCCCAGCAGCACGGTGGCAGGTAAGGGTGCCAGTTGGGGGAGCACGTGTGCAGGCAGGCACACACCCAGTCTCCTTGCCTGTGAGAGCCGTGTGCCCCAGGAAATGTTAAACACCTGTTTGTGACTGTCAGGAGGCATTTAACTGGGCACCTGTCGCCTCCTGCCACCTGGCCTCACAGGAGAACCCAAGAGACAGGAGCCTCAGGTGGGCCCTGGCGGAGGATCTGTGTGCCAGGTAAGCTTGAATTTGAGGAGAGGCAGGTTTTTTGATATCTCGGAGCTTCCTCTTTCCTCTTCTCTTTTAATCTCAAAGGGTCTTTTCTACCTTCTTGTCACCCCAAGCAGAGAAACCACCCGCAGTCCTGTTTTGGGGGGAGAAGGTGTAAGGGCAAGAGGACACATGCCCAGCCAGGATTTATTCACTCTCACCCCAAAGGGGAGTACAGCCAGGGTGACCAGCTGTCTGGGTTGTTCCTGGAGGGAGACTCTCAGGCACTCTGTCCAGACCTTGTTCTCATGCTGGTAAGCATGGCATTTCTGAAGAAATCTATAGCCACCACCTGGGCTGTCGCCTGTCACCTGTGACCCTCAGGCCAAAGACAGCCTCTCACTTAGATTCTGCTTCTCTGCCGCGGAGAGCCCAGGGCCGTGCGGGCAGCGTTTGGTTTGTACAGGGCAGCGCCGAGGGATTGAAGGGCTTAGCGAAATCACAGAGCAAGCTGGCAGTGCGGGCTCGAGCGGCTCCACACCCTCCGGCAGGCTCTCACCTGCCATGTGTGGTGACAGCTGCCACGTGCGGGGACGATTGTAAATATGGGAGTCTTAGTTTCTAGATCCAGGTGGGAGCAAGAGTCTCTAGAACTGGGGGAGGAGATCCCTTGGGCTCCTTGGAAAAATGCTTTCCCTCTAAGAGGTTTTCTGAGATGCTCACGGGGGGAAATAGACAGGAAAATCTCAAAATTACCTCAGAATTCAAACCTTTTCCAGGGGCCTGTGAGCTCCATGCATTTAAAGCCTGAAAGGAGAGCTCGAGCTCAGGTATCTCACTGATCTCAACGTGCTGCCTCATGGCCGGCCAGGTCTTGATCGTGACCATTACTGGCTCTCGGCAGCTTTCTCTGGGCCACGAGGACCTAGTGACCAGGTGCTACTTAAGAGCAGGGTCCAGAGACCTCCCCATCCACTGGGCTGCTGGTAAGTCTCAGTTTTCCCACTTGCTGAATGGAGAATATGGCCCAGCTCCCAGGAGAGAACAATATGGCTGCCTGTACCTGCTCTGTCCTGGACTTGCTCATAGGACCACAGCGCTCTGAGGTGCAAGGCCTGGTTTTGAGACCCCCTCTTGGGCCATATGTGGTATGTTGGAGATTTCCTCAATTAAGATTGTCAGGATAATATATTCCTGAATGTTCTTCAGAAGTCACCACTATTATTAAACAAGGCTGAGGCTGGATTCAGGGGCTTTCATGGTGGACGTAAAATGTGTTCTGAATACCTGCAGGAAAGGCCAATTAGAAAAGAATAATTAATATTAATAAGTGAGTCAATATGAAACAGCTCCAACTACGAAGGGACAAGCATTAAAAAATGTCCTTATGCCCTAACTGGTTTGGCTCAGTGGATAGAGTGTTGGCCTGCTGACTGAAGGGTTCCAGGTTTAATTCCTGTCAAAGGCACATACCTGGGTTGAGGGCTTGATCCCCAGTAGGGGGCATGCAGGAGGCGGCCAATCAGTGATTTTCTCTCATCATTAACATTTCTATCTCTCCCTCTCCCTTCCTCTTTGAAATAAATTAAATTAAAAAAAAATTTTTTTAAATATCTTAAGCCTTGGCTGGTATAGCTCGATTGGGTGTCATCCTCTGCACCAAAGGTTGCTGCTTTGATCCCCAGTCAGGGCCCATGCTCCCGTTGTGGACTTGGTCCCCGGTGGAGGGGGATGGGGGAATGTGTGCGCAGGAGGCAGCCAATCCACATTCTGCTCTCACATCGATGTTTCTTTTCTTTTTTTAAATATATTTTTATTGATTTCAGAGAGGAAGAGGGGGAGAGAGAGAGAGATAGAAATATTAATGATGAAGAGAATCATTCGTTGGCTGCCTCCTGCACGCCCCCAACTGGGGATCTAACCCAAAACCCAGGCATATGCCTTTGACAGGAATCGAACCTGGGACCCTTCAGTCTGTAGGCTGATGCTCTATCCACTGAGCCAAACTGGCTAGGGCTCATGTCAATGTTTCTCTTTCTCTCGTCCTCTCCCTTTCTCTTTCTCTAAAATATATGTATGTGTGTGTGTGTGTGTGTGTGTGTGTGTGTGTGTGTGTGAGTATGTGTGTGTATATATATATATGTGTGTGTGTGTGTGTGTGTGTGTGTGTATATATATGTGTGTGTGTGTATAATTTTAAAAAACAACAGAAAAACATCCTTAGCTGAGAACTCCAGCCTCTCTGGTGACTCAAAGCTTTCAGTTTCCTGGAAGACTGTCACCTGGTAATAGTGGGGATCTCCATGCTTTCTCTCTTCCTCCTGGGGCCACCAGTAGGAGTGGGGTACTCAAGGCTTGTTTGACAATGGTTCTAAGAAGTCCTTTCACTTTCCTACCTTGTTCCATCATCTGGGATTCTGGGTGTGGACAGATACGTAAGCACCCACCTCCCTGCAGACGCTGTGAGCTGGGATGGCAGGGTCAGGCTGTGTCCCCACTTGGCATGGCCTGGGCCTTGTACAAATGACTGTTCAATTGCTCCGAATTAAATGGAATCGGGCCCAATGTGCCCCTGAGCCCCCATCCCTGGTGTTGACGCTTGCTCCATGCCAGAGGAGCAGAGAAAAACTGAACACATTTCCAGCAGTTATGGCAGGTATTTCTGCTGATAGAAAGCATGGGCAGGAGCCTTATTCTACAGATGGAGACGCCGGGACCCCAAACAGGAGCCTGATTTGACAGCAAGGTGGCCCCTGGCCAAGAATAGAGCCCCTTTGACCCTGGCTATTCAGGTTCCATGCCACCTTCTCTCTCTCTCTCTCTCTCTCTCTCTCTCTCTCTCTCTCTCTGTCTCTCTCTCTCTCTCTCGCTGAATGGAGCCCTGGCTGACACCAGGGTGGGGGAGGGAGGAGGGCAGAGAAGGCTTCCCATATAGGTGGCTTCTGATTGTGAGACAAGATTTTTCCAGTGGGACCTGATGACTTGGGGAGAAGGGCATTTTGCAACTGTTTGTTGCCAAGGGCTCACCAGAAAGTTAGCCCACTGAAAGCCATGAGCTCCCAGGGTGTTCTATTGTGCTTTTCCATGGCATCAGAAGACAATTGGTAACATCTGCCCGGGCTGTTTCTCTAGGCTACCACTTACCGCAGCCTGGCTCTGGACTAGGGTACAGTGTTGCTCAAGGTCCCTTTTAGAGCGACCCACAGGACAACCTCTCCTGGGCCTCTAAAATCAGGGCAATACTGCCTGGTGGTCAGGAGCACAAATGCTGGGTTCCTCCTCCTGCCTGTGAAGACATCACGTCACGCCTGCTTCTGTGAGTTTGAGTGTGGGTGTTGGGCAAGATGAACCCCAGCGAGCTTCAGTTTTTTCACCTGCAAAATGGGACAACCTTCTCAGACTTCTCTCAAATCATTCATTCCATTTTCGTTTACAAACCCTCCGTATCTTGTAACTAATCACGTCTCCCGCCCCATCTGGGCACCCTCCTGGAAGGCACTTCTGGGTCCCAGAACCACCTCAGGTGGGTGGGACTAACCCTAACCTGGCTTCCTCCCATTCCCATTCTCCTTTCCCTCAGTCCAACTTCTTCAGTGACTTTTTTTCCCCCTGTTGGCCTTTAAGTATTTCTAGAAACTTTAGAACGGAGGCCTAAACTAATTAAAATGGTAATTAATTAAAGAGCTGGATGGAGCCTCGCACTAATCCAGGTAGGGGCCTCATTTTACGGGAGAGGAAACACGGCTCCAGAGCAAGCGGGTGGATGGAGACAGGTCAGCTCATGCTACCGCCCCGGCCGCCCAGCACTGGCCTCCCCGCGCCCCTGGCCTGACTCCGTGAGTGGCTGCCCCACTCTCTCAGCACCGTGGGCCTGGAGCTGAGCTGGAGTCAAGTGGAGAGAGCTGGATGGCTCTGCAGAATGTGGGAGCATTTGAGCCTTGCCAGGACACTGGCGGCAGTCATTCAGTTGACATCTCAGTGACGGAGCAACCCACAATTTAGAAACTTGTTGGTAAGTTTTATTGTTACTAGTTGGTGGTAAATTCCCTTCCTGGTACACAAAGCTCATGATTTGTTGCCTTTCAAGAGACTGTGGCAGTGCTGTTGGAGGTAATTGACCCGAGGCCACCCAGCTCTGCCCTGAAAGCTCTTATTCCTGCCCTCAGTCCCCATGTGTCCAAGGCCAAACCTGTGGGGAAGTCATCCAGGAGCCAGGCCCCCTTTCTCCTCTGGAGCAGGCCCTTTTCCGGTCCGTCCGTACCCCGGTGATGGGCGTGCACGTGCGTAGGGAGTACGGCCACGAACACACAGCCATATCAGGGACGTTTCGTGAGTGGGGGCCGGATGTGCGTGTGCCTGTGATGTCAGCCGTCGTGCAAGCACCCTTCCCGTCCAGGGGCAGGGGCACAAAGCTTCCGGGCGGGCACGTGGGTGTTTGCTTCATTCTTCTTTATACTTTTCTGGTTGTTTTTTATAAAACCTCCCCAAATGTAAACTCACACACACACAGTTTCCCTGCCCTGCTCAACACCCAAGGGAGAGGCAGGCATGGTCAGGAAGGTACACACTAAGTGTGGCAAGAGTCACAGAAGAAGCAGGAACTGGAGGAGAGAGACTATCTCCCCCTGAGCCATTAGGGGAGTTTCCAGGGGAGGCATCCTCCGAGCAGGTTCTTCAGAGGGGGAGAGCTGCTCTAGGTGGACTGGGACCTTTCCCTGCTGATCGCTCCTCACTGCCCCATCCCCTTTCCTCAGACTGAACCCTCCCTCCCTGGGCTGTATCCATCTCCCTTTTCCCCCTCACTGTGCCTCTGGTCCATGTCCAGGTATCCCTGGTGCCTCAGTTTTCTGACCAAAACAACAACAAAATAAGAAGTCCAACAAACAGCAGAAAATGGAGTTTATCTGGTGGTAATAAAACCTTAGTTCCAGTAGACACATTTCATTGGGCCCAGTCTTTTTCTAAATGTTTTTGAAACATCTAAGCCTAAGCCTAGAAAGAGGAAATGGAACTAACCCAGGCCCACCTCCCAGCCTGGGAGGTGTGATTCCTTGATAAGCTCCCTTCGGGGCCACCTGGTCTCTGCCTGAACACCTGCACACACAGGTGATCCCGCAAGCTGCATGGACACCCATGCACGCAGCCTGCCTCGTCCTCCCCTCTTGGGAGAAGGAGGAAGTGTGACATTACAGGGATGACCACCCAGCCTGCCTCCCCCCACGGGCCATCAGATCCGCAGGCAGCAGCTTGCCTCTTGCTGAGCTCCCTCCCTGTGCCTCTCCCCTGCCTGGAACTGGGGACACCGTGGCCTGGGGACCTGCAGGCCCCACGAGCTCTGCCTACTCCTCACTGTGTGGCCTTAGAGAAATCGGTGAACTTCTCTAAGCCTCCGTGTCTTTTTGTAACGGTGGGAAGGGGAAGAGGAAGAAGTTACAGTTTGTAAACTTTCAACTGCTCTGCGGATGATATTCATTATGATGAGACCGTTTGAGGGCAATTAGGAAGCAGCCATCAGGATTATAGAACAATGCAGGGGTACGGCACACATATGTGTTAGAGAGGCCTCCCAGGAGAGCACTGTGGGCAGAGTCCTCTCGTGGCTTCCATTTGGGGAGTATCTATGCCCATTCTCAAACAAGATAAACCGCCTCTAATCCTTAAAGCCAGCCTGGGGAAGGGAGGGGAGACCAGCCCCACGTGACCGTGAGGACCTGTTGGCTTAGTCGGATCTTAGACATCAGGTTGGGTCCGGAATTTGGGTCTTCCGGCAGCAAAATGTGGATGCTCCTACTCTGCAGCTGCAGTGGGACAGATTTCAAGTCAGAGATCTGAGCAGACGTGAGTCATGGGAATTGATGAAGACAAGTCACATTTGCTGTGGGGGAAGGACATTCATTCATTCACTCACTTATTCATTCACCAATACCTGCTTCTGAACACCTATATCCTGTTGAGTCAATGAAAATAAGGAGGGGAGTCATTGAAGGGAGTGTGTGGGCTCCTAAGTGTGTGAGGTTATGTGGCAGAGACAAGGTGCCTTCCTCATCCTCATCAGTGCTAGAGCCAAGACCCAGCCTGAGGCTGGCAGGGACCAGTCCCTGTCAGTTAGCAGGAGCCTTCTATGCATGGAGAGAGCCTCTGTTTTTCATCAAGACCAGTTAAATGGACCCCAGAGCCTTGGATGAGGGGGGACAGGAAGGCACAGAAGGAGGGGGAAAGAAGATGAATGGGCCTCCCTCCAGCCACTCAAGGTGCCCAGGGGATGAAGGGAGCTGGAGATGGGGCCTGGCAGGGCGGGCCAGGTTGGCGGAAGCAGGGCCAGGAGCAGATCCAGGGCCACTAGGCCTGCATGTGGGAGGGGCTGGCGGATGGAGGCAAGCATGACGCCAGGGGTGAGCAGCATGATTAATAGGATGATGGGGGCAGATGGACGGGCAACCAGGGCCTCTCTGGGCACCAGCCTCCTGCTCCCCAGCCGAGAACCAGGCCAGTGGCTTGGGGAGGGATGCTGCTGGCCTCTGGCAGGGCGGAGGCTGTGGTGAATGAATCACTGGCTGGTGCCAGGAGCCTGCAGGCCTCAGCACTCATTCCCTGAGGACCAACTAATTCACTTGGAGTGAGGCCGGACCGCTAATGAGAGCAGCCTGCACAGGCCCCGTGGAGCTCCTTGCGCAGCTGACCGCTGTACAACCGGCAGGGCAGCAGGGGACATGAGGGCCCACCTGCCTTCAGGGGAGGCAGCAATGCCCCTGAGGGAGGGGAGACCCCTACCTGGGGCCAGCTTGAGTCTGGGGGTGGAGAGGAGGCACAGACTCCCCTCCTGAGCCACAAAATGCCTAATTATGGTGGGACGACAGGGAAGGGAATATGGGGGGGTGTGGACAGGGAGGACCAGCCCAGTCCTCCCCTCTTGGGAGAAGGAGGAAGTGTGACATTCCAGGGCTGACCCCCATCCTGTGCATGTCCCTAGGTGTAGTGAGTGACTTTCTGCTGGGATCCAAACACCATCCCAAAGACTCAGCCAGGGAAGGGCTCAGCACACTGTAACCAGCACAGTGAGAAGAGCCAGTTTCATATACTGTGTGCCCAGCCCCAAACCAGCTCTCTGTTTGCTGCCTCATCTGTCCTCACATTCACCTGGGAGGCAGGGACTGTTAAGGGTGCCCGTTTCACAGAGAATAAAACTGAGACTCAGAAGGGAAGATACTCACGGAGGCCCTTCACTTGTAAGCAGCGGGTCTTGAATGACTCCCATGTGTGACCTCTGCTTGACACAGCTCCAGGACTCTGGGCTTTTGTCCTTCAGAAACTGAAGGCCATACCAGTGGCTCAGTGGGGCCACAAGGGCTGGACACTGGTGAAAGGGGAGGATTGAAGGGCTTGCCTGTGGGTTCCTAGCTCCCATTTCAGCGTTGAGGAGGCCTTCTTCCAGGGGACAACACATGAACAGAGCTGGTCATTGGCCACTCTGTTATTCAGTGCCTATGAGGAGAGAAAAAAAGCAAGATATTGAATGAGTTCCATCCCTAAGGAGCTAGGCATGTGAACGGTTGTAATCTAGCTCGATGATTAAATGATAACGATGCTGGAGGTGCTGGCAAAATGCAGAGGGAGCCTGGGAAAGCCTGAAGAAGGCCTGGAGCAATCCTGGAAGGCTTCATGGAGGAGGCAAGCCCGCGCTGAGGCTTGAGGGGTAGGTAGAGCCTGAGAGTTGGTCAGGCAGGCAAGTGGGTGAGGATGTTGGGGGCCCAACGGGCTAACGACACAGAGAGCAAAGAATCAGAGAGGAAGGTGAGGGCAAGCCGAGCAAGGGAAAGACCCCCTGCTTGTCAAAGACCCCCTTGACAAGCAAGGCCAGAGAGGTAGACAGGCACAGGTGCCCCCATACTGCCTGGTAGTGGAGGGGTGCTGTCGAGGTCTAGGCAGGGCAGAGACTGTCCGTTGTGGGGTTCCAGGGTGGATGGGGACCCTATGCCTCATACCATTTCCCTCTAGGGATATGCAGGCACCAAGTCAGACTCTTCCACCTTTGCACAGAAGTACCTCAGGATGAGGATGCCTGCGGCACCCACACTGACCACAGATGCTCAGACCTGGGCCTCAAGCCCAACAGAGGCCTGGGTGCTGTGGGATCATCCTGCTCCCCCTCCAAGGCCCAGTGACGGTGTGCCAGCTGCAGTGGCTCTGGGCGCCTCTTCTCCCATCAATGCCTCCTCTGTGGCCGGGGCCTGGGAGGGTGGGCCGGGTAAGGCCTTGGGCCCCAGCCAGCCTGGTCCCCTCTCAGGGTGGCACGGGCTGGCCTCGGCACTGGGATCGGGGTCCTAAGCAGGCATTCTCCATCCTTAGGGCCCGGTGCTCCCAAAGCCCCTGCTGAGGCTGGTCCTGTGCTCACTCGTGAAATCCAGCTCAGGGGAAATGTCCCCAAACACACATTCATTCATTCATTCATTCATTCAACAAAATGGGCACATGTGTACATACAAATGTGCGAGAAGCATGGCTTTATTTTTCTACAATACTAATGTCCTTTTTTTAAAAAAATTGTATTACTCATGTTTAATAGTTTATAAAGGGAGGGGAAAGAGAGAGAGAGAGAAAGAGAGAGAGAGAGAGAGAGAGAGAGAGATTGACTGCCTCCTGCATGCCCCCCACTGGAGCCTGAGCCAATGCCCAATGGATGGAGAATCAACCTGGCAACCCTTCAATGCATGAGACGATGCCCAACCAACTGAGCCACACTGGGCAGGGCACTAATGGCCTTTTTATGTCAAGCCTGATCTAAAGATGCTGGC
Organism: Lasiurus cinereus; assembly: GCA_011751065.1. NCBI lineage: Eukaryota > Metazoa > Chordata > Mammalia > Chiroptera > Vespertilionidae > Lasiurus > Lasiurus cinereus. The sequence goes on along the minus strand of JAAGEH010000393.1, from coordinate 49,993 downwards.
TTCTTATCACAACCCTACCTTCTCCCTGGTGGTACCCAGACCTTGCATGAGGGGCCCTGGAGGTCCTAAAATGGTCCCCTCTGCAGGCCACAGCTCAAATCGCCCTCATTTTTCCCCCATTGATTTATAGTGAGGAGAGAAAGAGAAACATCGAAATGAAAGAGACATATCGAATGGTAGCCTCCTGATCACATCCTGACACAGACCAGGGTTCAAACTTGCAACCTAGGTACATGCCCTTGACTAGGAATAGAACCCAAGACCCTTTGGTGTACAGGTAGATGCTCTAACCACTTAATAACACTGGTCAGTGCCAGCCCTCATTCTTACCTACCCACATGCCCACTCAGGCTGCACTTGGGCTCAGGGACACATCCTGCATTTCTGAACCCCAGTTGCACAGCAATGGCCCCCTTGGAAGCCCATCCTCATCATTGCTGTGTTCACCACTGCTCCCCAAACTCCCCAAGAAGGGGCATGAGCCATAGTGTATTCTGACCATGGGGAGGCCTCCCTGTGATTCCATTCAAGCCACTCCTCCTTCCCACTAGTGACAACTGTTCACTTTCAGGAGAGCTTCGTGTGCATTGCATCATCCAAACCTTCCAACAAACCCACAAAGGTGGTCTCGTATTGCTCCCAAATTACAGCTCAAGGAGCTGAGGCCCAGAGAGGGTCAAGGTCTAGATTGATTCCCAGGCTGTGGCCCCAGGACCCTGGTGTTAATCCCTATACCAGGGCCTCTTATCTCCCACCCACACACCTACTTGGCCTCTTCTCACTGGACGTGGTCTCCCCACTACCCTGTTCAGCAAGAAGATGCTCCCTGCTCAGCATCTTCCCTAGCTCCCAAGGACTCCAGGATGAAGTCCTCATTCACCTTGGTGGTCAAGGCCCCTGTGTTGCCTGCCACACGCATCTCCTCCTCACTGTGAACCTCTTGCTCCTGTGTCCCTGTCATTCCCATCTCCAAGCCTTTGCTCAGCTCTCCCACCTTCTCTTCCCTCCTGCTGCACCCAGACCATTCTGGCCTTGAGAGAAGAACAGGTGAGAAGTAAACTGAAAGGAATGGTCTTCACCCCCACTGGGCCCTGGCCTGGGCCTCATGGTCCACTCAGTGGTTTCCTCTCTGCTGCTTCCCATACAGCTCTGCCCCTGGCTCCTCAGGGACTGGCCCATAGACGCCCAAGGCCGGCCATGTCCTTGGAGCCTTGGAGCCTGGCGCCAGGCTGACCTGTTCTGGAGCAGGTGTTGACAGGGAGCGCAAGCATGGAGGCAAGAGGAGGCAGCAGGCAGAGGGGAGCATGAATGCTGCCATCCTTCCCCGCACCACCTCTCCAGGGAGTGGTTGCTAGGCTGGCACATGGCAGCAGTGGGAGCACACTCTCTCACTGCAGACACAGCCTGTCAGCTGCACCCACAATCCACATGGTGGGAGCTGGCTGTGGGCATGGGACAGCTCTTCACCCAAGGGAGGTGCCAACCGGCTAACCTGACCATGGGACAGGGGGAGATGAAGCAAGGGCCCTGGGGCCACAGGAAGTGAAGCCCTTCTATAATTCTCCAGGCAAGGGTGACCAAATGATGGTGGGGGTTCCCCCTCCTGATACCAAGGGATCTTCTTTAAGAGCCTTGTTAATCTTCACCCTGTCTGTTGGGCCACCCAAGGGCCCTCCAGGTATTACTTGGGGCCAAGGGGCTGATAGGAATGTCCTGGCTCACCTCCCCAGCCCTGCCTCTACCCCTTTGCCCCTGTGCAGGAGGACCCAGGGATAAAGAACTCTTCCAGGTCTCATATCGGGGAGCCCCCTCTCTCCTCCAGAGCTCCAGGCACTCAGAGCTCCTCCAGGACCTTCTTTCTGACCAGAAGACCTTAGAGACTGGGTCTGCTTCGGGCCCTCTGATTCCCTTGTGCTCTCATAGGCCCTGGCCCTTCTTGCGGTCTTTCCTGGGGCTGCTCTCAAGATGTGTATGGCCTGAAGGGGAGGAGTTGAGTCTTGGGCTGAGGAGGCCAGATCACCAGACTGGGCCTTTCCTGCCTTTCCCTGCTGCAGTCCTAGAAGCAGATGTATGGATGGGTGTGGGTAGTGAGGGCCCAGAGTGGGGGCTGGTGCAGGGAGGGGCATCATGATTCTGGGCAGACTCCTGCCAACTCATTTCCCTGACCCTGCCCAGACCCTCTACTCATTATCAACTTGGGGTTTGTGTGCAAACAGCAGCTGGCCTCTTTTGTCAGCCTTCCCTGCCCTTCTCTCCCCCCAGCTCCTTCTCTCCTCCCCAATGCCTCCCAAATGACTCATCCATCTCAGGTCCTGCCTATCCCCCCAGGTGATTTAAACCTGGGACTGTGGGGAGCACTTTGGAAGGGGAGGTGCCCCCTATCCATTCTTGGCCCTGGGCCCAAAGTTCTCCTTGAGCCCTTCAAAGATATTAAATCCCTTTGGGACATGAGATCCAGAAAGAGTAACAGAGCTAAGGTCACAAAGTGCAGAGCAGGGGCCAGATCTAAGTGTGCCTGTTTGCTGAGTCAGTCTATTCCCCAGGCTTAACTGTTCCTCTGGTCACCCCAGGGCCTAGCATCACTTCTACTGGGTGACCGGAAAGACGCCCTAGCCTGTGTCAAGGGCCTTAATCGAAGGAATTCTGTGTGCCTGTGGCTGAGACAGGAAGGCAACCAAGGCTGGATGGGAGGCCCTTGTCAGTTATACCCAGGAGTTGGGACTGGGTGCTCGGCCAAGGGCAATGGGAGAAGGAACCTTGCAAGCAGCAGGCTCTGCAGGTTGTGGAGGGAGAGAGCAAGGAGACCCATTAGGAGAAAAAGAAAAACTATAAGAGTGTGGACCAAGGCACTGGCCCTGGGGGCGTGGGCAGCCAGAACTGGGAGGCTTGGTCTGTGACACCCAGGTTTTGGCAGGCAACAATGAGGATGTGAGTCCTTTACAGATACAGAAGATGGTGTGGCAGGATGAGGACCTTGAGTTTGAGACAAACTGGGTTTGAGATATTTGAGAATGTTCAGGTGGCGGTCGCCAGGAGACCCAGGAAACAGGTCTGGGCAGGGCAGGTGGGGTCTAAGAGTAGATGAGCTCATGGAAAGTGCAGGGAATATGGGAAGAAGGGGACTGAGGATGGCATCCTGAGCAGACTTGGGGGTGGGGAATGGGGCTGTTAAGGAGTGGATGAGGGAGAGCAAGAAGAGTGTGCACTGGATATGGAAACTTGGAAGAGATAAGGGCTGTGGCCTGTGTGGGTGTGTGGCTCTTTACCAGGCACTCACTCTGTTCTTCACAAATTTCAGCTCTTAATCCTACAATAGGCCTGGGGTAACAAGCCTATCTCCGGTGCAACTGAGATAGCTTGTTGCAGTCTCTTGATTAGGCAAGGATGGAGCACCGTACTTTGCCAGAAGCTGGGGTGACGGAGTCTGAGTTTCTCAGGGCCCACTGCTGAGATGGGAGGGGACCACATGCTAGGTGAGTGGTGCGGGGAGAGGGGGGACACCTGAGGGAGGAGGCACCGACGACTCCCAAGGGCATCACAGAGGATGCAATCTCTAAGATTGGTCTGGAACATTAGGTGAATGTATCTGCAAGGCAGCAGGCAGGGAAGCATCATGGAGGGAGGAAAACCGCGGCCCAGGAAGGAAAGGTGGGGCCTGAGCTGGACCACTGCCCAGTCCTGGTGCTCACTCGGAGCTCCCCTGACCCCCCCCGCTCAAGGTCAAAGTTCAGCCTCTCCAAAGAGCTTTTCTGGGGCTTGGGTCAGGCCCGCCGGGGTCCCCGGGGCAGCTGAGGGCACTCGAATGTGCAAGATCGTGGGCAGGCCTGTGCCTGGTGGCGGGCCCCGAGTGCCCTGGGACCGGCCGGGGCGGGCCCTGCACACGCGCGTGCCCACACCGAGTACACGGTCGCGTGCACTCCGGCCGGTCCGCGCGGGCCGGAAGTCATAGGCCCGGAGGCCGGGAGACGGCCGTGGGAGCCGCGCCGAGCGCCGCCAGGGTAACAGGGAACAAAGGACACGGCGGGGCGGGGGCCACGGAGCCAGGCCGTGATTGGCGGCTGGAAGTCCCGGTCCGGCGGTGATTGGCCGCGGCCTCAGCGGAGCCCCTCGCGCCCGCCCCGCCCCTCGCGGCCGAAACCTGAGCCTGAAACGTTGGCCCAGGACCCGCCCGGGCCCCCGCCGTCTGCCCCCGGGGCGGGGCGCTGGCCGGAGTCGGGTTCCTGCCTAGCCCACCCTGCACCCAACCCCCACCGCCACCGTCTCCCCCGGCCCCCGGCGGGGAGGCCCGGGCGAGCAGGGTTCCCGGGCACGGGAAGGCCAGGGCGCCGCATGCAAAGGGTTGGGGCTCCGGCGCAGGAAGCTGCTCCTTCCGGGAGCCTGGCCCGGGCCTCGTGGCCGGACGGGGAGCGGGTCAGGGGACAGCGGGCACTCAGCGAAGACCGCCGGGGGGTGAAACGAGCGGAGGGGCCGGGAGCTGACCTGCCAGCCCGGCCTCCGCGGGGGCTAAGGGCTGAGGGGGCGGGAGGGGCCTTCCCCAGGCCCCCCCCCCGCCCGCTGCCCGGAGGTGAGAGGGAGGGGCGGGGCCAGCGGCCGGGCCGCCAATCACAGCCCGCGCTCCGTTTGAATCCCGGCTGGCGGGCCCCGCGCCGGCGGCCAGGTGTGCGGCGGCGTCCGTCCTCTTTGTCCCCGCTCCCCGGCCCGCCACGCCCGCCGCCCCGCCCGGCGCGAGGCTCTTGCTCCACCCCAGGGTCTACCCTCCTCTCCCGGTTCCCCTAGCTCCGTGATCGGCCAAACCCAGTCAACAGAGCGGCAGGCCGCGGCTCGCGAGCCGCAGTTTGCCGACCACTGCCCTAGCCGGTCCAGAAGCTGGGCCCTGGTTCTCTCTGCCCGGGAGCCCTGATGACGCCAAACCAGGCCCCTCTCTCTCTCTCAGCCCCATTCTCAGCTCTGCAGAGACAAGTTTGCAAAGCCCCGCTGCCTCCGTCTCCCAAGATGGCCACCCACCCAGGGCCCGGTGGTGCTGGAGCGGCGTGGGAAGAGCCCGTGATTTGCGGCAAAGTCCTGGCAGAGGGCTGGTCCGGGCTACAAGCTCTGTGGCCCATTGCAAGCCCCTTCCCACGAAGGTGACCCCTGCAGCCGAAACCCGGTGTGGCTCAGTGGAGAGAGCGTCGCCCTGCGGACTGGAAGGTCCCAGGTTCGATTCCGGTCAAGGGCATGTACCTTGCTTGCGGGCACATCTCCAGTAGGGAGTGTGCAAGAGGCGGCTGATCGATGTTTCTAATTCTCTATCCTTCTCCCTTCCTCTCTGTAAAAAATCAATTAAAAAATAATAATAAAGATGACCCCTACAGTTGTGAAGCCAAGATCGTAAGAGCATCCTGCCAGGTGGTTGTGAGGCTTAAAGGGGAGGTTTGGTGAGAGAAAGCCTCCACTGGGTGTGTGGGAGGGGAGGGGTGCTATCATTCTGTGCCAGTGTTTGGGACGGCCGGAGAGGGGGTGAGACCCCTGGGGGGCAGGATGAGAGGATAGTTCAGTGCCATCCCCATGGAGCCCAGAAAGGGGAGGCAGATTTTAGGGTCCTGGCCCTCACACCATCCCCAGGTTCTCCAGGAAAAACAGGGCAGAGGGGTCTGGGGGCTACTTTTCCTTTCTCTTCAGTCCTGAGCTGAAGAGCTGGAGCCATCTCCCACGTGAAGGCCAAAGAGCAGGTAGGGGGCCCACATGCCCCTACATTCTCCCCACTATGCTTCACCATCTGTGGCTTTCTGCCTCCTTCCTTCTCCAGCTCTGGCATGAAATTGGTCATCAAGACCATCTAGATTGCTTTCTTAATGTCTTTCAAATCTGTCTTCTTGTGCCCTGGCTGGTTTGGCTCAGTGAAATAAAGCATCTCCCCATGGACTGAAAGGTCCTGGGTTCAATTCCAGTCAAGGTCATATACCTCAGTTGCACGCTCCATCCCAGCCCTGGTCAGGGCACGTGTGGGAAGCAACCAATGGATGTGTCTCTCTCACATCGATGTTTCTATCTCTGTTTCTCCCCCTTCCTACCACTCTCTAAAAATCAATAGAGAAATATCCTGGGGTGAGGATTAACAACAAAAACAAAAAAGAAAAAGAAGGGGAGAAAAATCTCTTCTCTATCCTTCCACTGCCATCCTGATCATAGCTATACCGTGGTGACAGCATGAAATGCAAATTAGGTTTTGTCCCTTCCCTGCTAAAATTCTTTAGTGGCTCCCCACTGCCCCCACGACCCCCTAATGGGACCTTTCAGTCTAGTAACTGCATAAGCCCACACTCTGGAGCCAGCCTGCTGGGGATTAAACTCTGAGGCCAGTGCTTGCTAACTGTGCCTTGCTTTTCCCTATCTGTGGAATGGGGATGGGATAATGATAACAACTGGGCAGTGCTCCAAGTGCTTTGATCCATTTAATCCTTATAACAGCTCTATGAGATAAGTAACTCATTATGCCTGCTTTACTGTGTACCCATAATACCCACAATAAAATAGAATAATGGGAGCACCGAGTGCATACAGTTGTGATTAAATGAGTTAATTCATATCAAAGTCTAGAAGAGCTTAGACACAGCTGGTGCTCAGTACCTTCTAGCTAGTATTTTCGATCCAGACCCTCCTGCCAACACCTTGCCCAGCTAACCTCCATTCCCACTGAAGCGTTGGGATTTGCCTCTTCACTTGCCCTGTTTCCTCTCTCCTTCCCTCCTCTGCCCTCCCCTGCTCTCCCCTTTTCTGTGACCTGTCATCTGACACAGAATGGGTGCTTAATACATATTGAGGAATGAGTGGATGAGGTTTTAGGGAAGAGGCTGGACTGAAGGGATTATTCAATGCTCACCCGCCCCCTGGTGGCCACTGTGGGCGTTGCAGGCCTTGCTCCAACCTTTAGAATGGGGGGGCGGAAGACAGTCTCAGGCGAGGCCTGGGAAGCTGAAAGGCTTCTTTCTACGTGAGGTCACACACTGAACCCAGGGGTTTGTCCCCAGGGCTTAGTCCCCAAATGTCTATGGAGCGTCAGGGATTTTTCAGACCCCCAACCAACTCGATCTTTCTTTCTCTTCTCGGAGAGCTATGGGTGTAACTTGTCAGCGTGAGCAGGACTTTGTGCTGATGAGGCCAAGAGTTCAACTGTGTCTGCACAGAACAGATGGCGGCAGCAGGTTCTGCCTTGGGAAGAGGTATGTGTGGTGGGGAATTCATGAATGTGTAGTACAGACACAGACATGAATGTGCGTGGCTCTCACCAGAACCTATCTAGGTGGAGAACGCTGGGCCTCCGCCTGCCTGTGAGCCGAGGGTGAGCTGCAGCCCATCGCTGGAACTTTCTGGTGTCCAGGTATCCATATTCTAGAAGGACCAGTGCCCAAGCCCTGAGCCGTCAGCAGGCATTGGCAGCTACTAGGTAGGGCCTGGGTGTGCACCTTGGAGGGCAACTAGTTGACCTCTCCCTTTCTTCCATACGTGTGTGTTCACAAGTATGGCAACTGGTCTGTCATCATTCCATTTGCTTCTGCTGAGCACCTGCTGTGTCTACTTCTGGGGCAGGAAGGAGTTGTACATCTTCATTTATGAACTCACCGTGGTGACAGCATGAGATACTTGCGTCTCTCCTACGTTATTGTGCCAAATTATCTTCCTGTGTATTGGTAGACTTTTGTAAGAGGAAGGAATTTGGAACCAGACATTTTTGCATTCAAATTCAAGCTTTACCCAGCTGTGTGATTTAAATAACTGAACTCTTGGCCTCAGCTTCACTGAGCTTCAGTTTCCTCATCTGCTAATTGGGATTATAATAATGTCTATCGCCTAGATCGGTGGTTGGCTCTAGAGCCACATGCAGCTCTTTGGCTCCTTGAGTGTAGCTCTTCCACAAAATACCACGGTCTAGGCGAGTCTGTTTTGAAGAATTGGCATTAGAAGAAGTTTAAGTTTAAAAAATTTGGCTCTCAAAAGAAATTTCAATCATTGTACTGTTGATATTTGGCTCTGTTGACTAATGAGTTTGCTGACCACACGGCCTAGGTCAATGGTGGCAAATTGTGGCTCGCGAGCCACAGTTTGCTGCTCTGTTGACTAATGAGTTCCTGCCACTGACCTGGACTCTAGATTCTAATAATTACAGGCTGTTGTTGTTCCTTGTGATTAAGCCTCTATCCCAGTGATCGCCAAATTGATTAGTCAACAGAGCTGCAAACTGCGGTTCAAGAGCTGCATGTGGCTCATGAGCCGCAGTTTGCCGACCACTATCCTAGGTTGTTGTGAGAAGTAAACAAAGAATGGAGAGCCTGGGACAGGAGAGCAGGCACACAGAAGGCATATGATAGATGCTGGTGATTGCTGCTGCTGGTGTGTTTTGGCTTCTAGCTGGGCCTCTGCCCTTTGTTTCCTGTCTCCATGTCTCTGTGTCCTGTGACCCTTGACACAAGGCAAAGTCTTAGGCCAGGTCCTGCAGACAGTCTGGTAAGCAACTCCCCACAGCCTGGCTCAGAATACTTTACAGCCCGGACTGGTCACGCTGCCCCTTTCATTCAGCTGTAAATGTACATACAGGTGACCTGCTTTTCCAGACCCCACATTGCTACACCTCATCTGACCCAGCAGATACATTTACCGGGCTGAAGGGGCAAAAGGTTTGAAGCTCGTCTTTGCAGACTCCCCAGCTTCTGGCCTTGGCACATTTGGCCACCTGGGGGAGCCCTCTGTCCCATTTGATCAGAAGGAGTAGAGGGGGGTGAGTGAAGAGAGGAGGGGTGCTGGCTGCTTTGTGGACCAGAAGTGGATGCGGGGAGGTACCTTAAGAAGTATCCCTTCTAGGAGGCAGGCCAAGAGTTAACCCATCTGTTACCAGCTTCTACCCTTTATACCCCAGGGGCCTAGGGTTCCAGGTAAAGATGCCCAGTGTGGGGAGGGGGTGATTTGATGTCTTTGGGAGCACCGGCAGCAGAGGAGAAAAACCTGGTATTCCTTGCAAATGACTGAGCACCTCAAAATGTGCTCAGGAGAAGCAAGCATGAGAGCGTGTGTAGCTTCTCACATCAGCCCAACTGCCTGAAACCCTCCATGACCTTCGCCTTGGTTATCTGGCCCATCGCTGTTGGTAGTGTCCACTAGCCAGAGCTCGGAACTGGTGTTCCCTCGGGCTCCTCAGCTACCCCGTGGGAGCCGGGCTCCAGGAGTGCTTCTAAATCCTAAAACCCCAGGCCCTAGCTGGTTTGCCCAGTGGATAGAGCATCAGCCTGTGAACCGAAGGGTCCCGGGTTCGATTCCGGTCAAGAGCATGTACTTTGGTTGCAGGCTCCTGGCCCTGGCTGGGTGTGTGCAGGAGGAACCCATCGATGTGTTTCTCTCACATGAGTGTTTCTCTGTCTCTCCCTCTCCTTTCCACTCTCTAAAAATCAATGGGAAAAAAATATTATCGGGTAAGGATTAAACAAATAAACAAACAAACAAAAACAAATCCTCACAGCCCGGGATGTGGGGAGGCGGCTTCCATGTTATCCTCCCAGCTGAGGAGACTGTGGCCCCGAGGGTGAAGGAACTTGCCCGGTGCCCCCCAGCTGGTAAGCAGAGACCTCTTTGAACCCAGAGTGTCTGATGCCAGTGTCCACCCTGCCCCCTGCCCCCTGCCACTCTGGGAAGGAGGACTTCAGCACTGAGACCCAGGCAGACAGAGGACCTGCAGGGAGGACAGGAAGGGCCAGAGAGGTGGGTGTGTGAGGGAGGAGGGAAGAGGATGGTGAACCAGACACAGTGCTGCCGAGCCCAGCCTTGGAGCAATTTCAGGGTCACAGGCTGAGGAATAAGCAAGGGAGGAGGTAGTGGAGATGGGACATCTCTTTCAAGAGGGTGGCTGTGATGAAAGGGGGCCCAGGGGGAGGGAGCTCAGGGCGCTCTTGTTAACGTGCAGGGACTTGGTGGCTTTAGTGTTGCTGGGAAGGAGCCAACACGGGGGATCAATATGGAGGCGGTGCCCTGGGGTAGGAGAGGGTGGCAGCCAGCACAGGGCCAGAGCCACCCTTCTTCCTTATTGAGGACAGGGGTCCGAGCTGTTTGCAGGTGACCAGGGTAGGAAGTGGGATGTCCTGTGGGACAAGGCTCTCTTTTCTCTGGAACCTGGACAGTAGAGAGAGGAAGGGATAGGAGAAGGGGATGGAGGGGGCTTCCAGCTGGCTCGGGTCTGGGGGAGTGGGTTCCATCAGAGATGAGAGCCCTGTGGAATAGTGCCAAGAGACAGCCTCCCAGGTCAGTGACCCCATCCCCATGCCTCCTTCCTTCTTACCCAGCTCTTCAGGGAAATTCTAAGAACCCTCACAAACTCATGGGAACCTCAGTGGAAAACAAGAGTTTCAGTAAAAGGAGGGCCTCTGGCCTCATTCAGGATCTCCAGCAGGCAGGGGGAGAGGAGCTGGGGGTGGACCCCCTTATCTTCCCTTGGATACTTAACCTTTCCTGGCCTCATGTCCCTCACAACAAATTGCCAGGGCATGATTGGGGCTCATTCTATGCAGGGGTCTTGGAACCTATCTCTTCCTCAACCCACTAGGCCCCCCACCAGGACCCCCTGGAGTCCACTCCTGGAAGCCCGCTTGCTGGTGCTATGAAGTCCCGCCCACAGCCCATTCTAGTCCTGGAAGCCTGCAGCCTG
>JAAGEH010000393.1:28616-39317 GCA_011751065.1 Lasiurus cinereus | reverse complement strand
CCCCCCTTTCACTCTGGGAAGCAATGAGCTGAAAAGAGACAACATCTGGGTCTCCCCAGGGCCCCTGTGGCCCAGCTGCCTGCTTGGCCAACAGCCGCAGGAAATAGCTATCCCCTCCCCCAGGGCTGGTGTCACCTAGCCCTGCATCATTTGAATGCCGGGCATCCTTTGAGGCAGGGTCCCAAGCCTGGCCCCCTCTCGCTCCCAAGGTATTTTGTGCAGAAAGAGCCTTGAGGGCCTGGCCTACGGAGACCCCTACCCAAAGCCACAACTGTTCTTATTATAGTGGGTGCTCCTCAAAGGTCTTTGCCACATCTGTCCCCAGACCCATAGGGCCAGCTCAACCCCAGACTGAAAGACATTCCACTCTGAGCCTGGGGGGATAGATACTCCCTCCTATAGCCTAAATTTGACACAGGACACACGTGACTGCAGAAGGAACAGAGTGTTGTGCATTTCATTGGGGAGAGGACCACGGGCCCTGGGCTCATGCAGAGGAGTGCTGGCTGCCACTGTGCCCCTAGGTGCCCAGACTGCTCCTCTCTGTGAGGACACCCAGGTGCCAGCACTCTTTGGGGGCATCTAGGTCATGCTGGACCTTGTCATAAGAGAAGCAAACATTGATTTACATATTGGACTTTCATTTGCATTTCACATATCAGCTCTGGCCTTGACTTCCTCCTCCCTGCTCCTTTCTACCTAGGGAAGGTTCATATAGCCTGGGCTCTGAACATCACAACAATGACACAGTGACCAGCAGAATTGGGATCTGCCCATGGTCATCCAGCCAGCTAGGGTCAGAGTTGGACCTTTATGCTGGCCCTGAGAACCCATCCAGGGCTCTTTTCCTACATGCAGCCTGCCTCTGCCTTAGACAGCAAGGGTCCCAGGGGGCTCTCTTAGGGTCTCCAAGTCCTGGGACAGCACCAGAGGGTCTGGGCCTGAGCATGTTTCCAAATCCACACCAATGTCAGGGAAGAAGGCACCTGTCCACACTCAGGGTCAACACAGTGAGAAGGTGAGGACAGAGTGAGGGTGTGTTAGGAACTGGGTGGAGAGCAGGGGATGGGAGGGTGGGATCTGGGTGTGGGCTCCTGCTTCCTTGGTATATTTGAGCCACCCAGGGGGTCTCCCCAGCTCTCCTTTCCTCTCAGACTTGGTGAGTTTTATCTTCCTTTCAGTTGCCCTGCACTGGCATGTTGGTTTCTGGGGTTCCCTCTCTGTCACAATGAGCTGCAGTGGGATTCAGCCCTGCCCCTTCCTTTCCCTCCTCGTCCCCCTCCCCCACAGGCCAGGCCCCTGCCTGAGCTCCCACCAGCACACCATCAGGTACTGTGACCTGGATGGATGCCTGTCCCCTCCGTGACTTACAGGTCATTCTAGAAGGTGGGCACTCATTGTGGCATAAAACCCCTTCTGGGAGGAAAACCTCTCTGGGAAGAGTCCCCCATCCTTCTTGGGAAGACTTTATGAACATCACCCTCCATCTGCCTTTGGTCTGCAAGTTCAGACCAGGCCTGGTCCCAGCCAGACTCCTAGTCTGCCTGAGGCAGCTTCAGGGCCAGAGCCTCCTCTCGCCACCCTTCAACAGATCCACAAACTGAGGGCAAGAGCTGTGAGTCAGCCCTGGCTCAGTTGCAAAGGGAACAAGAGAAGCAGGTGTCCAGGGTGTGGATACTCTCCTGTGATTGCTCCCTACCTCTTAGCTACCCGGGACTCAGTCAACAAACACATGTTAACCCAGAGCTGTGTGTTCAGCTCCCCCAAACCTGTTCAGTATTTCAAGGGCAAGGCATCTGGGAGCCCGGGGCTGACAATAGACAGGCACCTGCTGATTACCCCATTATGAGTCTAGCTTGGGGTCTGGGGGAGAGCCCCACAGCCAGGTTTTACTTCCTGAGCAAAGGGCACACCCTGGCATCTTTGCCCACAACCAGAGTCTTGGTCCCATGAGCCACCTAGGAGGACTGAGAATGCCCATTCCCTGGTCTGTTCCCGGTAATGCCAATCGGGGCCCATCGCAGGACAAGGCACTATTGACAGCCGCAGCAAGGAGCCCTCCTCTGGGTTAGCATTGTGACAGTTGAAGTTACAGCTGTGCCACACAAAGGACCAGCCCGGGGCTGAGAGATGCAACCACAGCAGGAGCTAAAAATAAGCCTGGCAAGGCCAGGCTGCAGGGAGGACAGAGCAGAGCACACAGAGAGAGGGGCCCTGCTCCACTGCGGCGCTGGTCCCGGCACATCTGGAGAACTGCGTTTGTTTCAGGGGTCCACTACTTAGCACAAACACTGCCACCTGCGTGTGGTGTCCAGGTGGGAAGGACGAAGAATGTTCAGGTCACAGTGTCATGTGTGGGATTGTGGGAAAAGCTGGTGTAGTTTGGCCCAGGGTGGGTGGCTTCAAGGTGGCATTTATAATTTATCCCGGCCCCACATTCATTGACCACCACCATGCTCCAGCAGTGGGACTCACCCGGACCCCGCCATCACACCATTGCCTGGCAGACGAGGGCTGTGAAGACCATCTGACACAGCACATCCCAATAGTGAGTGAGTTCCCTGCCATTCGAAGCATTCCAGGATTCACGCAGAAGAGTTCTGCCCTAGGCAGCCAGGATGAATGAGATGGCTACTTGATCCCTTCTAACTGTGACACTTGGCCATTTTGTCAGTGGATGGATTACAGGGTCTCCTGCTTTCGAGTGTCCACTTCCCCATCTCCCTTCTTCAGATTCCTTGGGGACTTCGCCCCAGGTGTGGAAAGAGAATCTTAAAACGGGACAGTCTACCCACTGATGTTGCTTTAGTGCACTGGGCAAGGGTGGCTCTTGTCCTTTTACTGACAGGATTTTGACTTCAGCTTCAAGGACCTTGCGTCTTACAGAACAGGGGTTTAATTTCAGGCTTGAATCCTGTCCCTTCCCACTGAACCAGGAGGGTGTGTGTGTGTGTGTGTGTGCGCGCGCGCGCGCGCGCACTCGCACACGCCTGTGTGCTGGGGCCCAGGAGAACCCTGGGACTGTGTAGTGAGGGCAGTGGCAGAAGAAGGCAGCTTGGGCCAGTGTCCTGTGAGTCAGGAACAGACTCCAGGGAGCCAGGATCAAGGACCAAGAGGAGGACTGAAAATCACCAGGAAGCTGGTGGGAGGGCCGGGGCCAGGCATGGAAATTTCTTCTCCCCCAGCCTGTGGGGTGTTGCTGCAGGCACAAGCCAGACCAGAGGGGAATTCTCTCTCACGTGCAGCCTCAGATGATATACCTGAAATTAGACCAATTAAGAGATTCACTGGGATGAGCACTTATTCTGCTAACAGACTCACTTAAAAAATATATATCCCATAGGGAACCTGCCCTATCAGATATTAAATTCTGCTCAAAGGCTGTAATATTGGAGAAATGAGATATTGGCCCAAAAATCCCAGACAGACACCCTAGAACCTGCAGAGGGGTGTTACAGCTGGAGCTGCACTGGTTAGTCAGGCTCTGGGAAGCCTGGGCCCCGGCCAGGCCGCTGCTGTCCCCACCGCCCAGCAGTGCAGGGGCCCCGGAGACCTGCCTTTGTGGGAAGGCAGGCCTGGCAGCCCTGTTTTCCTGTCCGGCGTCTTTGGAGGGCTGGGGCCTGGAGCTGGCCTGGAACAGAAAGAGCCGCAGTGATGCAGCTCATCCACTCCCCGGAGGGGTTGTCCCTCCCATGAGTCACCCTGTTATCCCCATGGCCAAATATAGCTCCCCAGGCAAGCCAGGGTGCTGCATTGTGCAAAGGGGCCCGGGAGGGGCCAGGATGGTGCCCCAGGCAAGAAAGACGGGCAGCCCACTCCTCCTCCTCCCCTTCCTCGCCCAGGCCCGAGGTCTCAGCCTGAACCTCAGATCCCTGGGGCGCTTTCCCACAAACGCAGGAGAAGTTGGGGGGCTGGGGGGAGAAGTTCTGGTTCGGAAGCAATGGCCACTTCCTCCTGGGGAACGTGGGACACTCTCCAGGGGACAAAGATGGGGCCGGGGCCTTTCCTCTTGGCCTAGTCCATAGGCTGAGGCTGGGATGCCATGGGGCGGCCTCTGGGACGGGGTGGTCACCAGCGCCCAGGGCGTGTCCAGCAGCCGCGGCCCGCGGAGCCGCCACATAAGGAAATGTTTGTGCTGCAGCGGTGCGGCCTCTGGGCAGTGACTCCACGGGATCCCTCCTCCAGCCTCCCGCCCGGGCACCTCCCAGACGGGCCGGACCGGGGCGGTGGGGCCCGGGAGGAGCCGCCCTGAGCAGGGCGGGGTGGCAGGGAGGGCGGCGTGGGCTGGGCTGGGCTGGGCAGGGGGTGGGCAGGGGCCGGGCTCGGGGTCCTCCAGCCCTGCTGGCTTAGGCTGGAACCGGCCGGAAGCCTCCCTCCTCCCGCCCCCAGCCCCCCGCGAACCCCGAGGGCCCCAGGCTGTCCTGTGGGGGTGGGAGCAGGCAGCGGGACACATCTGGGACCGCCTAGACCCTGGCTTTGCATCTGAGAGGCGCCGCTTCCTGCAGGCTCAGCCCGGAGGGCCGGTCTCCCTGACGAAATCCCACCGCCCAGCTGCCCGCCCCGGGGGCCCAGAGCCCTGTCTTCCTTCCCCGATGGTGACCGAAGTGTCCTGACCCCCCACCCAGCCAGGCGCAGAGGGGAAACATTTCACCACCACCTGCCTGCTGGAGGCAGGCAGGGCCAGGCTCACGTGGGCTGCCTGCCTTCTGGAGTTTTCCATTAAATTATTTACACAGGCCCGGAACAAGCCCACAGACCTCCACAGGAAATCAGCAGGCACAAAGTGGCATTTATTCTCCTGCAAACAGCCTCCTTTCTCCAGGGACCGCCCACCCCCCCCCACACCTCCTCTCTTAAATGTGACCCTTTGGAGGTCAGAAGCTGCCTAAGGAAGGCACTGGGTAGGTCAGTGGTTCTCAGCCTTCCTAATGCGGTGACCCTTTCATACAGTTCCTCATGCTGTGGTGAACCCCAACCATCACATTATTTTCGTCGCTACTTCATCACTGTGATTTTGCTACTGTGATGAATCGTAAATATCTGAAGGGAGGATGTCTTAGGTGACTCCTGTGAAAGGGTTGTTGGACCCCCAAAGGGGTCTCGACCCACAGGTTGAGAACTGCTGGTCTAGGTCCTCATGGTTCACTCTTGGGAATCAGGGGAATTCCCCTCCAGGTGTTTCCTGGGCACAGACCCCCAAACCCAGTGTAGCAGTCAGAGGGGGCAGCTCTGAGCCCCTGCCCAGGGACTAGGGGGCTGGGGGTGGGGGCTTCTCCTCTGGAGTGCATACTCCAGGAAAGGGCCCTTGAGGATAACCTCACCGACATCACCAGATCCTGGGGCCTTTGGGAAAAGGGTGAAATGTGGAGCAGTAATCCAGTATTACTTGCCTGTTCAGCAGAAGGGAAAGTAGAACCACCTTACCCACTTCCAGGTCACACAGACTTTAAACACTTTTTAAAAATATATATATTTTATTGATTTTTTACAGAGAGGAAGGGAGAGGGATAGAGGGTTAGGAACATCGATGAGAGAGAGACATCAATCCGCCGCCTCCTGCACGTCCCCTACTGGGGATATGCCCGCAACCAGGATACATGCCCTTGACTGGAATGAAACCCAGGACCCTTCAGTCCACAGGCCGACGCTCTATCCACTGAGCCAAACCGGTTTCGGCTCACACAGACTTTATTTAGATGGAGCTCAGGCTTGGTTTCCTAGGAAGCTCCAGCCTGTGTCCCTGCTGACAGATTCAAGTGGTAGAAAAACTTGCCCCGAACCTGAGTGACACAGGGAGAATAGAATGGCCACTTATCCCAAAGCCCTGCCTCCCAGGCAGGCAGGGTTGCCCAGAGTTGTTGCTGAGAGGGCTCAGTTGGCTGGATCACCTCACCCCTCAGGCTTGCCCACAGCCCCCTTCTGAGGAGGGACCCTGTCGGTTCTTTCTGTATAAAGTGGCTGGTGCTTCCCAACACTGGGATCAGCTCTGCCTACCCCAATAGCATTAACTATGGACCATGCCAGGCCTGGCGCAACTGAAAAGGATGGAGGAGAGTTAGGCTGTGCTTGACATGGACAAACCCCATGTGGGGAGGCGAACATGTGCTCAATCCAGTCCCACCCACTGAGGCCCTACAGTTTTAATTCAAAATGCACATAACAGCCAGTGTGTGATATCCACACTGCATAGACTTTCAACACTGTCATATCAAATATGAAGAAGCTATTTTCTGCTCTTGGACCCTGGTGTCTTGAAATTTGATTCTAAAAGCTTTTAGAGGCAGGAATTGTGTCTGGCTACTCTATCTCCAGGCCTAAGACAAAACATGGCTCAGAAAATACCTTTGGATGACAGAGGGAAAAGAAGTGCCTTCATTTCAGATTGCAAAGATCTGGGCCTCGTAAGCTAACCTTTACATGCTAAATTTGTAAGGATGCCCTGTGAATTCTCCATTCAAATGAAGGTTCAATGACAACATGTTGAGGAATGTTATAGAGGGGTTCTCAATGGGAATGCAGAGATATGTTAGAGGCGATGGACTTTCATGTCCCTAAAATGTACTTAGGGCCAAAACCGGTTTGGCTCAGTGGATAGAGCGTCAGTCTGCAGACTGAAGGGTCCCGGGTTCAATTCCAGTCAAGGACATGTACCTTGGTTGTGGGCACATCCCCAGTGGGG
Source organism: Lasiurus cinereus (assembly GCA_011751065.1). Lineage (NCBI taxonomy): Eukaryota > Metazoa > Chordata > Mammalia > Chiroptera > Vespertilionidae > Lasiurus > Lasiurus cinereus. The sequence goes on along the minus strand of JAAGEH010000393.1, from coordinate 32,638 downwards.
GGCGTGCAGGAGGCAGCTGATCAATGTTTCTCTCCCATCGATCTTTTTAACTCTCTATTCCTCTCTGTAAAAAATCAATAAAATACATTTTTAAAAAAACATACTTAGGAAAAGTTAACATAACAAGAGGATATCCATAATGAGATGAAAGGTACACAAATGGTGGGTTTTTTAAAAATATATATTTTTTATTTCAGAGAAGAAGGGAGGGCGGAAGAGAGATAGAAATAGAAGCATTGATGATGAGAATCATTGATCAGCTACCTTCTGTTAGTCCCCCACTAGGGATCTAGCTTGCACCCTAGGCATATGAATCAAACCTGTGACTTTTTTTTTTTAATATATATTTTATTGATTTTTCAGTTGCCTCCTGCACATCCCCCCACTGGGACTGGAGCCCCAAACCTGGGCATTTGCTCTAACCAGGAATTGAACCCTGACCTCCTGGTTCATGGGACAACACTCAACTACCGCTTGGCCATATAAGGTTTTTTTTTTTAATATATTTTATTGATTTTTTACAGAGAGGAAAGAAGAGGGATAGAGAGAAACATCGATCAGCCGCCTCCTGCATGCCCCCCACTGGGGACATGCCCGCAACCAAGGTACATGGCCCTGACCGGAATCGAACCTGGGACCCCTCAGTCTGAAGGACAATGCTCTATCCACTGAGCCAAACTGGTTTGGGCCATATGAGGTGGTTTTGATGGAAAGAGGAGGACTAGACAAGGAGACTTCTTTTTAAAAAAAATACTGTATATTTTATTGATTTTTTTACAGAGAGGAAGGAAGAGATATAGTTAGAAACATTGATCAGCTGCCTCCTGCATACCCCCTCCTGAGGATGTGCCCGCAGTATGTGCCCTTAACCGGAATCGAACCTGGGACCTTTCAGTCCACAAGCTGATGCTCTATCCACTGAGCCAAACCGGTTTTGGCAACAAGGGGACTTTTAAAGCTAGTCCAGCTCAAATGCTAACATCCCATGTTTACTGAACACTTACTCTATATCCAGGCTGTTATCTCCCAGGCAGTATCTCCCTCCATCCCTGCTGAGTAGGTGTTGCCCGGGTGCCCAGCTGGTAAAGGACTTGAGTCGGTGTCCCATTCCTGGGGAGAGGTATGTGCTTAACACAGAAGAGCCAGAAGCAGCAGGAGGTACTAACAGCTGGACAGATCACAGTCCACCATCCTGCTTTTCCTCCCATTTCCCTTCCTGGGGAGGCCACTTTTCCCAGAACCTGGTCCCGAGGTCTCTTGCTCCATAGGTCCCCAAAGGCCTCTTTGTTCTATACACCCTCCTCTCTCTCACCTGCTCCTTCTGCTTCAACCCCTGTCCCCCCACAAATGTGGATTTGGTGTCATCTTCTGTTGAAATGCCTTCTAGAACCATTTTCTCCGGGGTCTGGCCCTGGCCACCTACACTGGCCTTGCTTCACGGGTTTCTCCAGCAAACTTTTCAGGCCCCTCCTTTCTAGCTGTATCATGCCTTTAATTCCCATTTTCTGTTTACCGGCAGAGGGTCACTGTCACCACTTGCCCTTAGTGCAAAGTTGGGGTGACAGCAGGAGAGCAGTGAGCAGGAGGGAAGTAAAGAAGCCAAGCGTAAGAACAGCACAGGGCAGCTGCTGGTGGTTATGCTTTGCATGTAAACAAGAGGGAATTAATCCAAAACAGGCCAGAAACGGGATGGTTTTCGGGGGCACCCCAGACTTTTGGAGGCAGGGCTTGCACTCCAGGTCTGCGCACAGAACTGGGTATGAAAAGGCTAGTGGATAAATCAGACTCATGAATACATGTGCCAGTGCACGTCCCAGGTTGGGGCAAACACAAGTACATGCACTCCGGACCTGTGCAAGTAGCCAGGCGGAGCAAAAAAAAAAAAAGTGTGTGCACACTCGAAAGACATCCTCGAGGTCTCGCACACAGGAGTTAGGTGTAAAGCCACGGATGCGTCCATGAAAAACGCCAATACGGGTTTGGGCACACTAGAGCACGTGCACACGCGCAGGCACATTTCCTCCCCATCCTCTGGCTTCATGCGGCCGCTGGAAGCCATCTCCTCCCCTCGGGTATCGGAAAGGCAACCGTCCGCCTAAGTCCTAGGCTCAGGCCTTTGTTGTCCGGGCTCCCGGGCGTCCATCACGCTGAGGCCGCGCGCGCCGCAGCACGAAATGGCGGCCGAGGGGCGGGCCAAGGGCGGGGCGACTGGGAACAGCGCCCACTCGGGTCTCCCGGCCAGGCGCGCCGCCCGCCCCCTGGCGCAGGCGCAGGCGCAGGCGCCCGGCGCGGCGCGCGCTCCCGTGCTCCTCCCGAAGCGCCTGGACACAAAGGGCTGGAGGGAAAACGCGGAGCGCGGCCGGCGCCTGCGGAGCGGCCAGCGGCCCGACGCGCCCTGGACCGGAGTGCTGGGGCTGGAGCGGGGCTCGACGGAACCGCGCGCTCGGGCGGGGGTGGGGGTGGCGTGGCGTTCTTTCCCCTCCCGTCGCCCTTCCTCAACCGCGGCCACTGCCTCGCGGGCCGGGCCGGGGCGGGGCGGGCGCGCGGGGCGCAGGCGCCGCTCTGGGGCCGCCGAGGGAGGGCCGGACGCCTCCATTTTCCCTCGCGCGCTCTCATGGCGGAACCGGGCGCCTCTCCCCGTGGCGGGGCGAAGGGCTGCCCCCGGGGGACGCCCGAGACCTTCTCCCACAGGCTTTCCTGGGCCTTCGGGAGCAGGGAGGCGCAGCTCTTTAGAAAGCTTTGGGAGGTGACCCCCCCCCCAGAGTTTTCATAAAGAAAAGGCAGACTCCGCAGTTTTACTGCGATAGCTTCCAGCTTGCTACATCCTTCAAGTTGGAATGGGTTTGGAGAATGGGGAGGACACTGCTGCAAAAAAAAAAAGTGAAAATATTTTTTCCTTAAAGAGATTCGTTCAAAGCAATAAACAGTAAAACATTACAATTTTTTTTTCATAATATTATGATCTTTCCAAAAGAAATAACTGACATCCCCGGAGCACTTAGTGCCAGGCGCTGTGTTTGCGCTTTGATTTTCATAGCCGGGCACAGACGGAGAAGGAGAGGTCCGCAAAGGGACTTAGAGTGCAGGAAAGTGAGAAAAGGAATGAACCCACTTTCCAGATAGATAACCACCGTTAAACAAACGCCTGGTTCCAGCCGTGCTTTGTTCTGTGCATTGCGTTTGGTTCATGTTATTCCTGCAACCTGTATATATGTATTTTTTATTGATTCTTTACAGAGAGGAAGGGAGAGAGATAGAAAGTCAGAAACATCGATGAGAGAGAGCCCTCGATCAGCCGCCTCCTGCACGCCCCACAGTGGAGATGTGCCCGCAAGCAAGGTACATGCCCTTGACCGGAATCGAACCTGGGACCTTTCAGTCCGCAGACCAACGCTCTATCCACTGAGCCCAACCGGTCTCAGCTCCCGGGGCCATTTCTATGCGCTGGGAGGAGCGGTGGTTGGGCAGGTGGGGGGTCCGCGGGCTCCGAGGCGGCGGCGGCGGGAAGCCGGGTCCTGGCGGGCCTTGGGCAGCTGCGTCCCGTGCGAGGAGGGGGACAGGGGAGAGGGGGTTGTCCTCTAGGGAGGTCTGCAGAGCTCCCCGCTTTACAGGGTTGGCCTCTAGCGATCCCTGGGGAATTCTCACGACTCCTGTGACCCTTTCTGGAGGAGAAGCCCCCTTCCTTTTCCTCTGCTACAGAACATTCTCAGGCCATCACGGCCTTCCTTTTAGTCTCCCGCATTTGAGTCCAGGAGGACCGTATTTTTACCGACCAGAAGAGTCAGTTCCAGGTAGAGGGCCCTGCAGGAATGACTCCTCATGTACAGGTGAAGCAGCCCGGAGTTACCCATACGTCTTGCCCAAGTTCATCAATTAACAAAGGAGCAGAGGTGCTTCAAGTTTTGAGGTGGCTGCCTAGCAACTGTCTCCAAGTCCTTGGCTTCCATAGGGTCTGTAATTATGTCCATGCCTCTCTGTGTGTGTGTGTGTGTGTGTGTGTGTGTGTGTGTGTGTGTGTGTGT
>JAAGEH010000393.1:16679-28606 GCA_011751065.1 Lasiurus cinereus | reverse complement strand
GTGTGTGTGTGTGTGTGTGTGTGTGTGTGTGTGTGTGTGTGTGTGTGGTGTTTTTTAAATGGATTTAAAGGAGAGAAATCAATTGGCTGCCTTCTGCACGACCCTCACCGGGGATAGAGGCCGACACATTCCTTGACCTCCTGGTTCCTGGTGCTCCTGGGTGGTGCTCAGCCACCGAGCCACACGGGTGGGCCGGGGCTTGTTTGTTTTTTATGTGTAAACCTGAACAAGATGGGAATCCCCAGACCCAGCAGGTAAATGGTAGGTGCTTTCTTCTTGGGTGATGAAAGGGCATCGGTTCTAAACAGGTGGGAGGAATGCAGCCAAGGCATCATCCCTCACTCCCATGCTTAAACCTTGGAGGACTCACCTGTTTATCAAAATCCATTTTTACCCACTTTCAGTTTACTCGTTGCATTACCTGTCCTTTTATTAGTTTCTTTTATTACAATATGGATTTGGCTTTTCTTCTTTACCAAGTAACAAAGGTCGCCTGTTTTTATTTTTAATTTTTAGTTTTTAAATATATATTTTTATTGATTTCAGAGAGGAAGGGTGAGGGAGAGATAGAAACATCAATAATGAGAGAGAATCATTGATCGGCTGCTTCCTGCACGCCCTGCACTGGGGATCAAGTCCACAATCCGGGCATGTCCCCTGACCGGGAATTGAACCGTGACCTCCTGGTTCATAGATCATCGCTCAACCACTGAGCCATGCAGGCCAGGCTTATTTTTATTCATCATTGCTTCATTAATATAAGTTGGGAAATAGTGCTTTTAATCTTTAGAAGCGAAAAAGTAAGAAATGGGAACAATATGATTTCAGGTTTTACATAGATATCTGTCTTCTTTTTTTCCCTTTCTTTATTAAATCACAAATTCCTCATAAGTATTTTGAAATGTCCTTAGAAAAGTCCCAGCAACTGTGAAAAACTCTCTAGATAATTGCCTTTTCTTAAATGTTGTAAAAGAAGGTCCTTTAACACTTACTAGTGGCTTTGCTAAGTTACTTAACTCCAATTGTCTTCTCCTCTGTAAAATGTGGATGAGAATATGTCTTGGGAGAGAGAGAGAGAGAGTTCGTGTGTGTGTGTGTGTGTGTGTGTGTGTGTGTGTGTGTGTGTGTTTGGGGTGGGGGATTAAAGATATTTGTAAAGTGCCAAGACCATAGACGATTGTATATACTCAATAAAAAAAGTGGTAGCAATTGTCTTTTATTTTTCAACATAAATTTTCAAACCTGTAGAGAATTTTTATGAGTTTATTTGAGTCAAACTTAAAATAATTGCTGGGAAGCCAAAATTCTCAGTAGACTGAGAAAATGCTTCAGAGAATGAAGTATTGCACCTCATTGTATATATTACAATAAAAGGAAGAGGCTTAAAGGGGTTACATGAAATCCTTTGGTAATAGATTAGGAAGGCAGGAGAAAACAAAGTGGGGGGGAAGTCTTTGAGACTGGATAAAAAGTAAAAGGAATAGACAGGAAGTTCTCTTACATAGGTGGGTGCAGGATAGTTAACAATTAACATGATGACAAGGAGAGGTTTTTCTGGACTCTGCTCTGGTACAATGATTGTGCCCTGAGGGGTCTGGAGAAAGGAAATAAGCCTAACATTCCAAATGTTATTCTAGATGCAAAAAGACAATAGACAGGCTCAGTTAAGGTTAAAGATTGACCTTTGTCAGGGAAGATACAGGCCTAGAACAAAACCACCTGCTAAGACTTTTTTTAAAAAGTATATTTTATTGATCTTTTACAGAGAGGAAAGAAGAGGGACAGGGAGTTAGAAACATCGAAAAGAGAAAGACATGGGTCAGCCACCTCCTTCACGCCCCCTACTGAGGATGTGCCCACAACCAAGATACATGCCCCTGACCGGAATCGAACCTGGGACCTTTCAGTCCTCAGGCCGACACTCCATCCACTGAGCCAAACTAGTTTCGGCAAGACTCACTTTTAATTAGAAAGTTTTCTTTTCATACCATCCCTATGTGGTTACTTTTTAATATATATATATATATATATATATATATACATTTAAATATATATATGTTGATTTTTCACAGAGAGGAAAGGAGAGAGATAGAGAGTCAGAAACATCGATGAGAGAGAGACATCGATCAGCCGCCTCCTGCACACCCCTGAATGGGGATGTGCCTGCAACCAACGTACGTGCCCTCGACTGGAATCGAACCCGGGACCCTCCAGTCCACAGGCCAACGCTCTATCCACTGAGCCAAACTGGTTTTGGCCCTATGTGGTTACTTTTGGTCTCTGAGTTTGCAAGGCCCCCATGCAGGTTTCCCTTGAGCTTGTCAGGTTTAGTATGTGACCCCCTTTTTTTCCATCCACAGGTAGCACGCTGGTGCCCAGCAGGTATGGCTCAGTTGGTTGAGCATCTTCCCATGCATCAAGAGATTGCTGATTTCTATTCTGGCCAGGGCACATGCCCAGGTTGTGGGTTCATCCCCAGTAGGGGGTGTGCAGGAGGCATTTGATTGATGTTTCTATCTCTTTCTTTTTACCTTTCCCTCTCTCTAAAATCAATAAAAACTTTTTTTTTTTTAAGTAACACCCTGACCAGTGTGGCTCACAGTGGCTCAGTTGTTGGGCAGTGTCCCCTGCACCAAGGGGTTTCTGGTTCCATTGCGGTCAGGGCACATACAAAAATTAACCAATGAATGCATGAGTAGGTGGAACACTGAACTGATGCTTCTCTCCCTCTCTTCCTTTCTCTAAAATAAGTAAATAAATATATATTTTAAGTAAACATTTGTACAGGGAGCTGATCTACAAATCCATGCTTTCTACCCAACTTGTGCCCCTTAAAACATTCACTCCTTAGTCTTAGCCTGCAGTTATGGTTTTGGGAGGTGATGAGCTTGGATGAGTAGAATTCACATGTTTATTTTCCCTAATCTTTCATTGAAATGTAGCATTTCCTTCCATTATGTGCATAGAAATCACACCACAGTATTATAGGTGGTTCTTGAGACTTTGTCAACAATAGAAGTCACAGCTATTTTCTTTTTTTTTTTAATATATTTTATTGATTTTTTACAGAGAGGAAGGGAGAGGAACAGAGAGTTAGAAACATCGATGAGAGAGACATCGATCAGCTGCCTCTTGCACGCCCCCCACTGGGGATGTGCCTGCAACCAAGGTACATGCCCTTGACCGGAATCGAACCTGGGACCCTTCAGTCCGCAGGCCGACGCTCTATCCACTGAGCCACACCAGTTTCGGCTCACAGCTATTTTCATATCACACTAAGTTGTTGCTCATGTCAGGGAGGAAAAATAATTTCTTTCTACCTTTCTAAATTCTTCTGGCTAATAATCAAATTGACATGAGACAGATTAACAGGAGAAAATTTATTGATTTTGTTAACATAAAAACATTCAAACCTGTAAAGAATTTTTGTGTTTATTTGAGCCAAACGGTCAACAATTGCCGGGAAGCAGAGCCTCAGCGGATTGAGATAATGCTCCAGAGAATGGCCGGCTACATCTATATTTATATGTTGCAATCAAAGGAAGGGATGTAGGGGGGTTACATAAAATCTATTGGTGATATACTAGAGAGGAGAGAGAAACCCCTGGAATTGTATAAAAAGTAAAATGATAGACACACACTTAGGTGTGTACAGGAACAATTAACATGATAACAATGAAGGAATTTGTGGTATCTGTCCTGGCGCCCAGGCACATTAGGTTGTGCCCCAAGGGGTCCAGAAAAAGGGAATTTACAAGTAACCCAGACATTTAAAAGGTATGTTATTATAGATGCAAAAAGACACATAGGCTCAGTTAAGATAAAGGTTGACCTTGTCAGTGAAGATACTGGCCTAGGATGTAACTACCCACCATAACTGCTTTTATTTATTTATTTTAAAATATATTTTATTGATTTTTTACAAAGAGGAAGGGAGCGGGAGAGAGTCAGAAACATCCGATGAGAGAAACATTGATCAGCTGCCTCCTGCACACCCCATCCTGGGGATTTGTGCAAAACCAAGATACATGCCCTTGACTGGAATCGAACCCGGAACCTTCGAGTCCAAAGGCCGAAGCTCCATCCACTTAGCCAAATCAGTTAGGGCAACCTACCTGCTTTTAATTAAAGTTTAACTTCAGATCATCCTTTGTGGTTACTTCAGGTCTCTGAGTTTTCAAGTCAGTCATGCAGACCTTCCCTGAGCATATCAGGTTAGATAGAATGTTGCCCCTTTCGTCCACAATTTTAAAATGTATTTTTATTGATTTTAGAGAGGAAGTGAGAGGGAGATAGAGAGATAGAAACATTAATGATGGGAGAGAATCATTGATCGGCTGCTTCCTGTAAGTCCCACACTGGGGATCAAGTCGGAAATCTGGACACCTGACTTGGACTTGAACCCATGACCTTCTGGTTCATAGGTCAACGCTCAACCACTGAGCCACACCAGATGGGCTACGTATTTTCTTTATGCATTTAAAACTTCACTCTGCCCAGCCGGCCATGGCTCAATAGTTGAGTGTTGAACTATGAACCAGGAGGTCATGTTTCGATTCCCAGTCAGGGCCCATCCCAGGTTTCAGGCTCCATCCCGGTAGGGGGTGTGCAGAAAGCAGCTGATCAGTGATGCTCTCTCATCACTGACGTTTCTAACTCTCTCCCTCTACCTACCTTCCTCTCTGAAATCAATACAAATATATTAAACTAAAATAAAAATCTCCCTCAGAAAGGTCCAGAGGTCTCACCAGACTCTAGAGGGGCCTGAGGCACAGAGAAGATGAAGAAGCCTGCCTACACTGCCCAGGACATCTCCTGCCCTAACAGTCACCCTGCTAGCCCTCTCTGGGTGAGATGTTGTTATGCCCAGAGTTCGGGGTCCCCAATAATCAGCCACTAAGGAGTCTTTTCCGATGCAAAAGCAAAGAGTCTTTATTCAAACCCGGGTTTGGCTCTCAGCCTCTTTCTGGTGCAGCAGTGAGAGGAGGGAGCGAGCTGGGCGGGAACAATGAGTTTTATGGGGTAGGATAATTAGGGGGCTTAAGAAGTGACGAGGGTTACAGAGATTGGTCACTTGAATTAGGGTCTTTCTGTGGTTTAGCTTTATTAGGACCCTCGCTGTGTTCCTGGAGCTTCATTGGTCCATTCGGGTGGTGGTCGGGGAAGCTAGGACATTGCTGGCACACCTGTGGCCACTCCCAGAAAAGGGAGGAGGTTTAGGCAGGGGACCCAGCCCTATAGGACAAGATGGAGGGAAGTTCATTTCCTTTCATTGTGTGTGACTGGCACCTTTCCTTGGCAGGCTGGCCACATGCTGCCATGTGCTGGGGTCAATGCTTGTGGTCCTTCTATTCCTTCTGGGCATTATGAGGTATACGTGAAGACATGGACTGTGCCCCAGACTGTTGCCAGAGAACCCCATGAGCCACTCCCTCTGGCACTTGGTCCCTTGGTCCCCAGGCTATGGACATGCGGTTTTGTCTGGCTCTTCTTTTTTTTAAGTATATATTTTATTGATTTTTTACAGAGAGGAAAGGAGAGGGATAGACAGTTATAAACATCAATGAGAGAGAAACATCGATCAGCTGCCTCCTGCACACTCCCTAGTGAGAATGTGCCTGCAACCAAGGTACATGCCCTTGACTGAATCAAACCTGGGACCTTTCAGTCCGCAGGCCAATGCTCTATCCACTGAGCCAATCCAGTCTTGGCCTTGTCTGGCTCTTGATGAGGACTTGGAAGCAGGTTAGTAGCAGAGCACAGTTCTGGACTGTGGAGCTAAAATGCATTTAAAAAAATATGCTTTTGATGTAGGGGAGGGATAAGAGAGACAGAAACATGAATGATGAGAAACATTGATTAGCTGCCTCCTGCACACCCCTACCGGCATTGAGCCGGCAAACCAGGCATGTGTCCTGACCAGGAATCGAACCATGACCTTCTGGTTCATAGGTCAACACTCAATCACTGAACCACACTGGCTGGGCAGGCCAAATGCATTTATTTTTTATTTTTTTAAAAATATATTTTATTGATTTTTTATAGAGAGGAAGGGAAAGGGATAGAGAGTTAGAAACATCGATGAGAGAGACATCCGTGAGCTGCCCTTTGAAACACCTCCTACTGGGGATGTGCCCACAACCAAGGTACATGCCCCCGACCGGAATTGAACCTGGAACCCTTCAGTCCGCAGGCCGAGGCTCTATCCACTGAGCCAAACCGGTCTCAGCTATTTTATTGATTTTTTACAGAGAGGAAGGGAGAGGGATAGAGAATTAGAAACATTGATGAGAGACATTGATCAGCTGCCTCCTACACGCCCCCCACTGGGAATGTGCCCGCAACCGGGATACACGCCCTTGACTGGAATCGAACCCGGGACCTTTCAGTCCGCAGGCTGACGTTCTATCCACTGAGCCAAACCGGTTTCGGCCCAAATGCATTTTTAAAAACAAATTATTATAGCTTCTCAGCCTTTTGGCTGAGATCAAATGCAGTATCTGTTCTTATCAGTTTAATGTCTGATATGTCCTCTATCTGAGGACAATATATTGAATGGGTTTTTGCAGCAGGGGGGAAAAATGTTCTCTGAATTGATAAGTGAGCACGTGGGACAACACTGAGAAGTTGAAAAGAGAATGTGGTGAGAAGGTTCTCTTCCTCTCTACCCCTTAGCCTCAAACTTTACCAGAGTCTCTTTCTTTCCAGAGCTGTTCTCTACATCTACAGCTCAAATTAGGTTTATTTTATTATTTAAAGATAGGATATTAGGCACCTGCTGTGCACCTGCCTTTTTTATTTAACAATATTGTCTTGGAAATTGCTCCTTCTCTACATATAAATAGTTTCCTCCTCATTTTCCTTACAGGTATTTATCTGGTCATTTCCAAGTAGGTTTTTTTTTGTTGTTTGTTTGTTTTTTAAAGAATGCCTTTCCACAGAAACAGGAGTCCCAGACATAACCAGAAATTTCAGGATAGCTCTTGGATTCATTTACTCACCTTCAAAATTCCAGGAATACTGAGTGAAATAGTTCAGTATTCCTCTTTAGGTAAATTTGCATTTCAAAAGGGGCCTCGCCCCAGCCGGTTTGGCTCAGTGGATAGAGTGTCAGCCTTCGGACAGAAGGGTCCTGGGTTTGATTCTGATCAAGAGAATGTGCCCGGGTTTTGGGCTCGAACCCTAGTAGGGGGTGTGCAGGAGGCAACTGATCAATGATACTCTCTCATCATTGATGTTTCTCTCTCTCTCTCTCCCTCTCCCTTCCTCTCTGGGATCAATTAAAAAAAAATAAAACAAAACAACAAAAACCAACTACATGATAGAATTTTGGGCAGGTGGGGTGGTTGGAGATAAGTTGGTTTTTGGATAGCAGACTTTATCTGTGGTGTCCCTGTTAAGGGGCAGAAATAGAATATTGGGGACTAGCTACAATGATAAGAAATAGTAACCAAGCTCTATTAACCATGATGGTTCTGTTCTGATCAGAGGAAGCTTATTCTAACCTGGCTGAGTCTTGTACGCCCTGGGACCTGGGAGCTAACGTTGGAATGCAGTCCATCCTCCTGTCCCGAGAACTGCCTGTCACTCTGGGAAGATTTACAACCTCATGGTTGAAATAATCTAGTCCCTAGTCCCAGAGATACCTGCTCTTTACAACTCCCAGCCCCTATTACCTGTAAGCCAGTCCCTGGGTGCCTGGAGGCGTCAGTCCTCTGAAACCCTCTCTCCAGCCCGCATGACTTGTAACCTGTAATGATTATCCCGTGCCTACTTTCTTTCCCATGCCTGAAATTCCTACTTTCTCAGGTAATCTTTGTCCTTCTACCCAATATAAGCAGCTGGTTTATGGCAGAGGCAGAGCAGATTTTTGTGGATGACTGCTGCCCTCCCATACTGCCGGCATTATTGGAATAAGCACTCATCTCTGATTCAACCCTGTCCCTGCTTAATTGGCTCAAGTAGTGAGAGGCAGCCTGGACCCCTTGGTTGTCTGGTTACATCCCCAAATCCAGGTATTAGGGTATTAGGGTATTAGGGTTGTCTTTCCATAGATGAATGTTCACCTTGCCTCCCACTTTGGGGCTCTATAATAAAATGCCACCCTCCTAATACTGAACTCTCATGCAACCAATCAGCTCTTCTGCTCAGCTTCTCTCATGATCTCAGACAGGCCAGCAGCCATTGGCCGGGGACGCCTCAGAAAGATGCTAAGAGATCAGAGGAGTTTCAACTGCTCCCCAGAGCTCCCTGGGGTGGGCTGGGTAGGCAAGGCAGGCTTCCCTCTCCCCCAACTCAGAGCAGTTCCAGTTTATCATTGTTTACATGTCATTCTCTGAATAAGCTTTGAGCTGAAGAATATGTGCTTTGTCCTAACAATCTATATGGCCAGCAGGGGCTTCTTTGTCATGGATATCCAACCTTTAGTCACTTTGGGCCACTGAGATTCACCAACAGATGTCAGGCCCATCCAACAACGTTCCTGCCAGATTCACACACGGGAGAGAGAAGGACTGTCCAGACCTGCCACAGTGAGTATCTTGTCTGCCAGATAGACTTCTCTGACACAAGGAGAGCTTTCTGGTTTTTACATCAGTGCTTGATGAGTCTGTTTAGTGTGAGTCAGTCCTGCCAAAAGGGATCCCCTCTGGCCCATAGAGCTCAGGGCAGCACTTCAGACCATGGCGTATTCCCCAGAGTAAGTGCCCACCTGCTCTCTCAGGCCAGCCAACCCACTGCTTGTGAGAGGCTAAAAGGCTAATTCCAATGTAACCCTGATATTTGGAGGGGGGCGGGGCTAGCAATCTGAATCTGTGACAGCAATCTCCGTGTACATTCTTTTTTTAAAAAGTATATTTTATTGATTTTTTTACAGAGGGGAAGGGAGAGGGATAGAGAGTTAGAAACATCCATGAGAGAGAGACATTGATCAGCCGCCTCCTGCACGCCCCCTACTGGGGATGTGTGTGCCCGAAACCAAGATACATGCCCTTGACCGGAATCAAACTTGGGACCTCCCAGTCCGCAGGCCGATGCTCTATCAGTGTACATTCTTGATAACCTATAATTAAGTCATGGCCCCTTTCTCCACAAACTGGTCTTGCAAGACCTGTTACCCAAAGGCTCACATTTTACAGAGGCCATAAACCATGACACAGCCCCCTGAGGGGGGTTATCAGTGCTGGCACCAGGCCAGGCCCTTAGGTATGGTCTCAAGACCCCAACACCTGGGGCATTTTGCAAAGCCCGGGAAAGGTGCAGAAGTATAATCCATATTTGCTGGACAAAGACATCAAAAGGGGATAAAATAGGGGCTTCCACCATACTGGTTTGCTCAGAATTTGAAAGGCAACCTCCTCTGAGTCCATCGGCATAATAAAGCTGTGTAACTCCATTTCTCTAAGCTTTGCTGGGTTCTTCTCCAATCTTCTATAACCCTTGGACCACTGGTGGGGCCCTTCTTTCAGCTGGAAGTGTGTTGATGAGGCTAAGGGAGCAGTTTCCAGTATATGTTTACTTTATGTGAAAGAAATTCAGTTGCAGAATTATAATGTCCTCAGGTGCACAGTGACCAGTTAGAGGAAAAAGCACAAATCCATCCTGACCACCACCAACTGGGGTCAGAAGGTCTCCTCCTACCTGGAGGATGGCACCTCCAGTGTTTCTCCCTCCAGACAGTAGGGAAAACCTTTTTCTCCACCCTCTTAAATTGGGGGCCTGGCAAATTAACTGGCAAAATACAGATTAAGAGAAAAGATCGATGTGTGTGTTTTAACTCCTCACCCGAGGATATTTTTATTGATTTTAGAGAGAAACATCAGTGTGAGAGAGAAACATTAAGCAGTTACCTCCCACACGTGTCCCAATCAGCTATTGCCTTGACTGGGAATCAAACCCACCACCTTTTGGTGTATAGGACAATGCTCCAACCAGACCACACAGGCCAGGGCCAAAAAGACAGGTTTTTAATTCACATGTAGGCAAGGGAGTTGACAGTAAAATGTGATCAGGTAAGCTTTGTGTGAAAGAAAGACTAGATATTACATTTAAAGCACTTAAACAGTATCTGGGAAATAGCAAGTGTTCATTTAATACAGCTAACTTCTCTAGAAGCAGTGGAGAAAACCAAATTTGTTCCCTCTTGTGTCATCAATTCTGGAGAGATAGAGTTATGTTATGTTGATGCCCTGCCTGAACATCCCCAGAGCATTTTCTTTCTTACTTTTAAATTTTGACTTAAAATTTTATTTTTCAATTGCAGTTTACAAGTTCATTCAGTATCCTATCTAATAAAAAGGGAATATGCTAATTGACCCTCACATCATCTCAAAGATGATGGTGTCCATAGCCAATAGGGAGGGAATATGCTAATTGACTGTCCCTCCCTCAAAGATGGTGGCACCCAGTCCCCTCAGACCCTCAGCCGTGCAATCCTTGACTGCCTAGGGCTGGCCCGAGGTGCAGGTAACCAGAGTCGGCCGAGGCCTGTGCTGCCGGCAGTGGCAGCAGCAAGCTGTGATGGGGTATTGCTTTCCCCTGATCACTGGATTGCCTCCTACCCCTGAGGGCTCCCAGACTGTGAGAGTGGGCAGGCCGGGCTGAGGGACCCCCACTCCAGTGCATGACCTCTGGTTATTTTATATTAGTTTCAGGGGTACAGCATAGTGGTTAGGCAATCATAGTTCTTACAAAGTGGTTCCCACCTGGTACCACACATATTTATTATAATACTAGAGGCCTGGTGCACAGATGTGTGTACTGGTAGGGTCCCTTGGCCTTGCCTGGGGAGATTGGGGCAAAACCAGCTCTCCGACATCCCTCAAAGGGTCTTGGATTGCAAGACGGCACATGCCGGCTGAGGGGCCCCACTGGTGCATGATCGGGGCAGGGAGGGATCATGGGAGGGCTCCAGGGCATGTCTGGCCTATCTCTCCCAGTCCTGATCAGCAGGACCCCAGCAGCAAGCTAACCTACTGGTCAGAATGTCTGCCCCTTGGTGGTCAGTCATAGCGACTGGTCAAATAAACGGTTGGACACTTAGCATATTAGGCTTTTATGATATAGGATTATTGGCTATATTCCTTATGCTGTACTTTACGTTCCTGGGACTTTGTTATGACTACCAATTCATAATTCTTAATCCCTTCACCTTTTGATCCAATGCCCCAACCCCTTCTTCTCCCTAGCAACTGTCATCCATAGCACTTTCCCCACCACTTAACCAGTTATTTTCTTTCTTTTTTTAAAATATATTTTATTGATTTTTTTACAGAGAGGAAGGGAGAGGGATAGAGAATTAGAAACATCGATGAGAGAGAAACATCAATCAGCCACCTCCTATGCCACAACCAAGGAACACGCCCCCGACCGGAATCGAACCCTGGACCCCTCAGTCCGAAGGCCGACGCTCTATCCACTGAGCCAAACCAGTTTCGGCACCAGTTCTTTTTTTATCTGAATTTCTATTAGACAGTGAATGAGACTGAGTGGGTTCCCATCACAGTTGCTCAGTGACCAACTCTCCAGGAATGCCTGTGAGACAAATATATTTTAGGGTGTGTGAATATGGGGAGTGTGTGTGTGTGTGTGTGTGTGTGTGTGTGTGGGTGTATGTGCGTGCCAGGTTTGGAAAAGTGAGTTAGGGTGGATTTTTCTGCCTTGGATCTTTCTTCCATCCCTCTTTCCATCCCAAACCCACAGCTCCACAAAATAGTTATTCAGGTATGACTTGCCTTTGGGAGAAAAGCTTCCCACACATTTGGCCCTTGGGTCCAGGAGGAATTGTGCTTGGGGAAACTGGGCGGCTGTAAGGCTACTGGGTGAGGCCAAGTTACAAGACCAGAATAGAAAGTCTAAATTTAAACTGTGTCTTGGAGGGTTCAAGGAGCCTGGGGCCTGTGGGCCCTGAGGCAGCTCCCTTCCAGGGG
>JAAGEH010000393.1:0-16279 GCA_011751065.1 Lasiurus cinereus | reverse complement strand
TTTTTTCACCTCTACAATATTAAAATAGATCTCTTAAAAACCCAAACAGAACAGAACTCTAAGGGAATCACCCTAGAAAGTTCTCTATTTCAAAGATTTTTTTTCTTTCATTGTTCAAAATATTTTTGAAGTCCTTTTCTATTTTCTGAAAAGGTCCTTTCAGAACCAGTTTTAGGCACTCACAAGTCGGCCTTGTTACAGACCCAGACATTTCCTTTTTGCCTAGAGGGATCACTGTCCGTGGTACCCGGAGACTTTGGGCTGGTTCCAAATATCCAATTCAAAAGCTTCCTGTGAGGATGGTGAGAAGTGTCTGGCAGGCATCATCACTACTGCAAAGCCACTGATGGCCTAGGCCAGTCCCCAGAGAGGGACTCACTCGATTCCGCTCCTGGAGTGGCCAGTTCCACTCTCTAAGCCCGCAGCCACAAGCAGGAGCCTTAAATAGTCCAATATTCAGACATGGAGGGCCCTGCGCACCATTGGCCAAATGGAAACTTCCAGTTTCTGCCACAACCCCCGGGGGCAGCAGTTTGGAAGAACCCCAGCCAAGCCAGTGTTTGTGCTTTTGTGTGTGTTCGCAGAGCCTAGAGCCCAGGGGCTGTCACATACCTGATCACGTGGGGAAGGTCACAGCCCAGAAGCCAGCACAGAGACTGCACCCAGAAACATCATCAGGAGAGAGAGCACTAAGGGGACACACCCAGACACATTGGGTTGCCTAGAAACCCGTAATGCCAGGCCCACAGCAGGCAGCTCAATGCAGACCCTCTCATCAAACGAATCAACCCACCAGGAAGTCAAGTCAGAAACAGCTGTGTAAAGAGCCTGCTCATTCATTCGCCCAAATGCTCACCCAGATTTAGATAGGTTTAGGCAAGCCCCCCAAACTTCCTATGTGGTGATGGGGCATCTCAGTTACACACTCTACTGAGT
This sequence comes from Lasiurus cinereus, assembly GCA_011751065.1. NCBI lineage: Eukaryota > Metazoa > Chordata > Mammalia > Chiroptera > Vespertilionidae > Lasiurus > Lasiurus cinereus. Next base: position 15,343 of record JAAGEH010000393.1, on the reverse strand, counting down.
AACCAGTCTAGACTCCTTACCTCCCTTTGTTTCCTCTTGGAAAACCTTTGGCTTTTCCATCGTAATCAGCCAGTGACCGAATAGTCTATTTCTGTAACTTATTATTAGACAAAGATCGCTCTTTTGAAATGTACACAGTAAGTCACAAAGAATGGCTCTGACCTTTGTTTTCAAATTCAATATGCAAACACTAAACACACAATGAAAACTTAAGAGGACAGTTTTTCAATTTCACAGACAAGCCAAGCTGGAGGATTTTTCCATTTTGGGATGCAGGAGAGAGGCAGGTTTACCAACTTTTCAGGGGTTCTTAAAATCCCCACTTGGTGAACAGGATACAACAGCAACTTTGAGTCTGAAAATGTAGCATGAACAACAGGAAAATACTCCTCCTGGGCAGCGCCCCTCAGTTCTGAGGAATGGCTATAAACTGAGGACTGGACCCCCATCTGGTGTCACCCTGTGTCTTTATTTGGGAGTAGGCAGAATATCCTGCATGGGGTTTTAGGCTGCCTGTCTAGTGGACAACTGTGGCCTCATTTGGGTTCAAGGGCAACCCCTTTGTGTAGATTCTGCCTCCTTCTCTAGATATTTCAGACATGTGTTGGTTTTGGATGAGATAACCTGGTCTCCCAGGCTTCTCTCCAGTCCCATCAGCAAACAGAACCCACCTAGAGACATCTTTCATTTACACACTGGGTGTGGCCAGGCCCTTCCCTGCCATGCGGATCCTGCCCTTTTTCCCTTTTCCCTCTCCTCGCCTTCCCCAACAGGGATTCCTGTGTAAATCTGGAACAGTCACCTTTAGTGAACTGGAGTCTCACATGTTCAACCTGTCTTTCCAGAGATTAAATATCCCCCCATCCAAATTCCTTTCTATTGTTTTTTTTTTAATATACTTTTATTGACTTCAGAAAGGAAGGCAGAATAAGAGAGAGAAACATCCATGATGGGAGAGAATCATGGATCAGCTATCTCCTGCACACACACCCACCCACCCTACTGGGGACTGAGCCTGCAATCTAGGGAATGTACCGTGACCAGGAATCAAACTGTGAAACATGACCTGCTGGTTCATAGGTTGACACTCAACCATTGTGCCTCTCTGGCTAGGCTCCTTTCTAGTCTTACTTTTTATGCCTGAAAAGATTAATTGGTGCCTCACCCAAGACAGAAATAAACAAAAAAAAAAAGCCTACTAGATTTAATTTTCTTTTTTAATCCTCACCCGAGGATATGTTTAGAGAGAGGAAGGGAGAGAGAAACATCAATGATTGGTTGTCTCCCATATGTGCCCCTACCAGGTATTGAACCCATAACCTGTATGTGCCCTGACTGGGGATTGAACCTTAACCTTTTGGTGTACGAGATGATGCTCCAATCAACTGAGCCATCAAGCCAGGGACTATATTTAATTTTTTAAAAATATATTTTATTCTTTTTTACAGAGAGGAAGGGAAAGGGATAGAGAGTTAGAAACATCCATGAGAAACAGATCAGCTGCCTCTTGCACGCCCCCTACTGGGGATGTGCCCGCAACCAAGGTACATGCCCTTGACCGGAATCGAACTCAGGAACCTCAGTCTGCAGACCGAAGCTCTATCCACTGAGCCAAACCGGTTTGGGCTATATTTAATTTTTTAAAGGAAAATTTTCTATATGTCAAAAACCACAAAAAGAGGCAAAAGACAAACTTGGAAAATATATTTTTTAGACAAATGTGGCAACAGAGGCAAATATCCTCCCTTTCAAAAGGCTTTTAAAATGGGGCACCAAAGAGAAAGATGGCAGATGTACGTAGGCAGATGAACCAAAACAATGAAACAAGTGGCTAATAAGAGAAGAAAATTTTCAACTTCCTTAATACTCAAAGGAAAATAAAATAAAACCATTTGAGATAACATTTCCCCTTATTGCCTATCAGACTAGTAACTGAATACCTACTGTTGGACAGTGACTTTCTTATGAATTACTTTTAGAAATGCACAATAGCCCAGCTGGCATGGCTCAGTGGTTGAGCATAGGAACCAGGAACCAAGAGATGGTGGGTTCAATCCCCAGTTAGGGCACATGCTTGGGTTGCAGGCTCAATCCTTAGAGGGATTCATGTAGGAGGCAGCCAATTGATGATGTTTCTCTCTCATTGATGTTTCTATCTATCCTCTCCCTTCCTCTTTCTCTAAAAACCAATAAAAACATATATATATGTGTATATATATATATATATATATATATGTGAAATGCATGATAACTGGGAGATCCTTTTGGAAGAAAATTAACCCTTAAAATTACCAGTACCTTTTTTTTAAACAAAGAATGAGATAAGATTTCTGGGCTTTATTTATTTATTTATTTATTTATTTATTTTTAAATCATTACCAGAGGATATTTTTCCATTGATTTTTTTTAGAGAGAGGGAAAGACAGAGAGAAATATTGACATGGGAGAAACATATCAATTGGTTGCACTTGGACCTGGGCCCAGGCTGGGGAGGAGCCTGCAACTGAGGTGTGTGCCCTTGACCAGAATTGAACCCAAGACCCTTTGGTCCATAGTCCGATGCTCTGTCCACTGAGCCAAACCAGCTAGGGCACCAGTACTGTTTGACCTGTCAATATCACCTCTAGAATTGTTAAGGTATTCAAAACACACACACATATATATATATATATATATATATATATATATGCTCATTGCAGTACTATTGCTAAAAGAAAAAAAATGTATTTATAATTTTTCTATTTCTTGAGAATGTATCCAATTCCTCTCCGCCTGTTTTATGTTATATTTATTTAAATTCTCAGCACACTGTGCCAGAATATTATATTGTATTTCAGTATCTTAATAAAGAATGCAGTTGATTAGAAATATTCTAAGTTGGGGTGAGTCTGAAAATTAACTCAGCTTCTTGCTGGCCCTGTGACCATAGAAAGGGACTTCTTTCCCCTTCAATTTCCCACTCTGAGGTTCGTGGGACGTGGGACCTGGGCTGAGTGAGATCCAGGAGATGGGCAAGGACACAGTGGAGAGAAGTTGGCAGAGGAGCAAGTGGCAGGCTCCTGGGGAGTAGCTGGAAGGTTGGATTACAGGTAACCAGAGCCTGGATGCTGAGCCATATGTCTGGGGTGAGAAGTCCTTTACAGGACGGGCCAACAGACTTCTCTGCCTCCCCTCATCACCCACCCTGCTGTCTCTCTGGCACAGCGCTGTCCCACACCATTGCCACAGGAAAGGTGATCCCGAGAATACACTTCGGTGGGAAAGCTGCCACCTCGCCGGAACTTTCCTCTGTCTGTTCACTGAATTTACTCTTGCCCATACTGTCTTCCTAGAGCTCCCTAAGGGGCGGGGGTTCTCCAGCAACCCTCTCCCCAGCAGGACACCTGCATCCCCAAGACAGCCTTGAAAGCAGATTTACCCTCTAACTCAGAACCCTACCCGTAGTATGGCTGCCTCCATAGGTGCCCGTGACAGACAGAGCCCAGCTCTGAGGGTGCACGCCTAGCGGTTCTCTTTCTCACCACCCTTTGTGCACCCCCTCAGAGTCTGTTATTTCCTCTTTCCTTCTAACCTGTCCCCTGGCCCTGCCATTTCTTTCCCTCTCAGCCGGGGGCCTCAAGAGTTGCCTGGCTGGTTGGTCACCCAGAGCACCGTCCAGTTTACTTCGAAGTAACACACCACTTCCATTCTCTGGTCCTAATGTAGGGGTGTACACAGTTGATTTTTTAACCTTTGATCGAGGCTTTTGGCTGCTCTCTGGCAGAACATCAATGCTGAGCTGCCCGGGTTGGAAGGGAATGAGGTCTAGAGCCCTCCCTTCTCACATGGCAGCCTCCCCACCCCACCCACTCCAACAGAATCCTTCCCGAGGTGCACCCATGACCTGGTTACCCATCAGAATCTCATCTGGGGAACTTTAAACGAATGGGAATTCGAGAACCCCAGGCAGGCCTCCTGACTGAGAATGTGTGTACATGGGGGTGGGGCTTGTGCTGTCCATGGGTCTCCAGAGACTGAAGCAGCTGGTCTGCATCCCCTCAGCAGCCAGTTCCTCCCCTTTGGAGGCCTCACTCTGGCCATGGGGTCTTACTGCCTTCAAGACCTGCCACCCCATTCCCTTTATTCCCTCAGCTCTTCTCCTGATTGGTCAAGTCCCCCTCTGTTCTTGAACAACCCTAGCACTCACTGTCTGTGCTACTCATAGGGTCTAGGAGTTTATTTTTAATTTCACAAGTAGTGTAGGAGTACATCTTTATTGTAAAACAATTCAGGTGATCCAAATGGAGTGAAGCCCCCTGATTCTCCCTTGTCCCCACTCCCACACTTGGTAACTCTGAGCAGGTGAATTGTCTTTCCAGAACTGTGTATTTCCTGCCTAGTTTCCAGATCTGGAAAAAGAAGAGCCATCTTTCCTTCTGCCCAACACTGCTCCTCTCTGCCTGTGCTAAATTCTGGGCCCTACAGCCTCGCCCACAGCCTGTGGCCAGGGCCATGCCCTCTCTTCTTCTTCTTTCCCCTCACCCAGGCCTATATGTCTGTCTGTATGGACGGGCGCGCGTGCACACACACTCAACACACACACACACACACACACACACACACACACACACACACACAACATACCCAGGTATTTCTTTTCTTGGAAATATCTCTCTCAGGGTCCTTAGATGCCTTTTACCAGCCTCTCCTGTTAGTCTCCTTCCTTTCAAGCCCAACTTCTTCAACAAATGGGCTCCCTTCCTGAGCACCGCACTCCTGCAACTGCTCAGATCTCAGGCTGCTCCCTCCTGCTGATCCTCTCTGGGAGGCCATGACCCAAGGCCAGCTCTGCCAAGCATGGTGCTGCCCCTCCCCCATTGCAGAGGTGCTGTAGCCTGGGAAGAGGGCCCGGCATCTGGACTCTGGAATACGCCTCAGTTAATCTCTGCAGTCACCCTCAGACTGCTATGGACTTCTGACAGTTTTACCTACCAGGGAAGGAAGAACCAGCTCCAGAAGTTCTGGGGTGTGGCTCACCCCAATAGCCAGGGCATGTTCTGACAACCAAGGCTCCCAAAATCCCAGGGCCCAGTGAAGATGGGCACACAGCTCAGCTTTTCAATCCAATGGCCAACTGAGAGAAGCGTTCCGACAGCTTTTCCTCCTCTGAGGGAGGAACAGGAAGATGGACCATAGACCTTACCACCGTTCTCCCAACTTTAACAGCATAAAATAAAAGCAAACAAAATTTTAAATTATGAAACATTCCCCCCAAAGTACTACATTAGCTGCCTATTGCTGCTCTACCAAGGTACCACATATTTAAGTGACGTAGATTTGTTCCTTTAGGTCAGAAGTGTAAAATCAAGGTGCCAGCAAGGCTGTGTTCCTTTGGCACCTTCAGGGAAGACTCTTTTCTTGTTTTTTTTTCCAGCTTCTAGGGACCATCTGCATTCCTTGGCTTGTGTCTCCTTCCATCTTCAAAGCATATCCCTGTCATCTCTACTTCCATTGTCAGTGTCCTCTCTTTGATTAACCCTCTTGCCTCCATCTTATGATAACATTAGGTCCCTCAGATAATTCAGGATAACCTCCTTCTTTCAAGATCCTGTAATTATATCTACAAAGTCCTTACACCACATAAAGTAGCATATCCACAGGTTTTGGGGATTAGGATGTGGATGGATATCTTTGGGAGTCATTATTCCACTTACCACAGTATAAGATGTAATATGAATAGACATCTGTATCTGCCCCCAACATTTAATAGGTGCTAATACTTTGCCTTATTTTCTTTAGATATTTTTAAAGAAATAAAACTTGCGCTGAAACCGGTTTGGCTCAGTGGATAGAGCGTTGGCCTTCAGACTGAAGAGTCCCAGGTTTGATTCCAGTCAAGGGCATGTACCTTGGTTGTGGGCACATCTCCAGTAGGCGGCATGCAGGAGGCAGCGGATCAGTGTTTCTGACTTTCTATCCCTCTCCCTTCCTTCCTCTCTATAAAAAAATCAATAAAATATATTTAAAAAAAAGAAATAAAACTTGCAATAGCTAAAGTCTTATATCTCTTTTCCCTCCTCTCCTCAGAGGCAATCACTCAACTGAGATTGGTGAAAATAATCCCCATGTATGTTTCTGTTCTTTGCTATCCTATATAATAAAAGGCCAGGGACCATAAGTGTAATGACCGGAATGACTGTTTAACCTGTCGCCATGAGGTGCATTGACCACCTCTCAGCTCCTCCTCCCTGGCCTGCAAGTGGTGGTGGTGGGTGGGGCGGTGGGACTGGGAACTGGCAAGCTGGCTGAACAGCTGAATTCTTGTCCTAACTTAGGGGTGTACACAGTTGATTTTTTAACCTTTGATACAGGCCCACAGACTCGGATGGATCGGCATCCGAATGGGGGAACCAGGGTGAATGGTGGGAGGACCCGGCTGGCTGTCAGGTCGTTGGGCTCCCCTGGCTGCTCAGAGGCTCAGGCCAGTGGGAAAGCAGGTGCTGGGGACTTCAACTCCATGCGCCTGTGCTGGGCCAGTGCTCGAGGCTGCTCACGTGGGCACTGCTGCCACCACTGCTGCTGCCACTGTTTCTGGGGCTTCCGGTGCTAAAGGAAGCTGAGGGGTGCGCCCATGACCTACCCGTCCCAGTGGCGGAGGTAGTGTTGGCCTGGGGACTGGTGAACAGGCAGAAGATGGCCCTGATCGCACAATTTCATGTGCTGGGCCTCTAGTAGGTTATAAATGCACTTCTAAATAGAACAATAGTATTTTGTATGTTTTGAAACTTTATGTGAAAGGAATCACTATGTGGACCATTTTGCAATCTGCTTTTTAAACCCAATATGTTTTTTGCCCTGGCTGGTGTAGCTCACTTGGTTGAGAGTCATCCCAAGCATCAAAAGGTCCCTGGTTTGATTCCTGGTCCGGGCACATACCCAGGTTTTGGGTTTGATACCCAAACAGGGCACATACAGGAGGCAATCAATCAATATTTTTCTTTCACATTGATTTTTTTCTCTTTCTCCCTTCCCCTCTCTCTGAAAAATCAGTAAAAAACTTAAAAAACAAACAAACCCCAAACTCAATATTTTGAGGCTATACATGTGACTACGTGAAGATCTAGCTCATTCATTTTGCAATATAGACTACCTCCGATGAGCAAGTTAAAATTAATATTGTCTTTCCTTTGTTTTCACTTTTTTTTTTCTATTATAAACTGTGCGTCATTATCTTTATAATTGTTTTCAGGAGCAACTGTGCTGAAGCCCTCCGTGGGAGACACCCAGTGCAGCACGGCTGGGTCTGGGGTATGTACACCTTCTCTCAGTTGCCCTCTGGTCCCAAAGTACCTCCCAACAACATGTCTAAAAATACCCATTTCCCCCACATCCTCATCACCATCTGGCTTTTTCAGGTTTACTATTTTAAAAAATATATATATATTTTATTGATTTTTTTACAGAGAGGAAGGGACAGGGACAGAGTCAGAAACATCGATGAGAGAGAAACATCGATCAGCCAACCCCCACATTGATGAGAGGGAAACATCAATCAGCCGCCCCCTGCACAACCCCTACCGGGGATATGCCCGCAACCAAGGCACATGCCCCTGACTGGAATCGAACCCGGGACCCTTCAGTCCGCAGGCCGACGCTTCATCCACCGAGCCAAACCAGTCTCGGCCAGATTTACTATTTTTTAAAATGCTTTTTCTTACATGTTTTCCAGTCAATCTGTTCTGCCCCCAATTTTTTTCTTGATATTTATGCAGCTGGACTCCTTTCTTTCATCTTGACCTTGACTGACAAATCTACCCAGTGCCTCTGTGCTCTCCCCCTCCCTAGATTCCCTCTCGGTGGAGCTCCCCATTGTAGATAGCCTTCTGCCCACGCTGGTTTCTTTTTATTTTTTTTAAATATATTTTATTGATTTTTTACAGAGAGGAAGGGAGAAGGATAGAAAGTCAGAAACATTGATGAGAGAGAGACATCAATCAGCCGCCTCCTGCATGCCCCATACTGGAGATGTGCCCACAAGCAAGGTACATGCCCCCGACTGGAATCGAACCTGGGACCCTTCAGTCCGCAGGCCGACGCTCTATCCACTGAGCCAAACCGGTCTGGGCTCATGCTGGTTTCTTTGCGCCAGCCCTAGACTCCCTCCTGCACAGTCTGGAGCAACTACTCTCCCCATAGGAATCCCTGGGATGTGTGGGGAGTCTCCCACTGGGAGGAGCCAAGTCTTCTCCATTACTGCCCCTTAGCCTAAATGAATTAGGCCTGTCTAGCCCTGATGATGTGAGTACATCTATTCGGGAATTATTCAGTTCTGAGCTCCAAAACAAACAAACAAATAAATAGTTGCATTTCTTCTGTCCCCAAAGGTGTTCTGCAACATACACCTGCCAATGAACCAAAAACCGTATCCCGATGGCAGGACTGAGGAATACAGCCAAAGACTGTGACCCTTTTTTCCAGGGCAAGCCTCGAGTCTTTATCAGCTGGTGGCATTTATTTTAATTTTTAAAAATATATTTTCATTGATTTCAGAGAGGAAGAGAGATAAAAACATCAATGATGAGAGAGAATCATTGACCAGCTGCCTCCTGCATGCCTCCTACTGGGGATCCAGCCCACAATCCGGGCACATGTGCCCTTGACCGGAATCAAACCCAGGACCCTTCAGTCCACAGGCTGACGCTCTATCCCCTGAGCCAAACCAGCTAGGGCCTTATTCTAGGTTTTTATGCCTCCCCCTCCTTCCAGCCCCTTTAAACTAAATGGGTTGACTATCAACACAGGGAGTTATCTGTTCTTCATAGTGATCCATTTCTCCTCCTGCTGGCCCTAAACAAACTGAAATGACATTGTCCTCATGTATCTATCTATGCTCAGACAAGGAGATTGCTCACTGAAGAGACTGAGGAAGCTCAGGGCCACTTGCCTCACAGTGAAGTCTTCACCAGACCCCTTTTTCCAGGTGTTGTAAATTCCTGAATGCTCTCTAGCTGGGAATTCGATCCATCACTAAAGTTTTGAAAAGAATTGGGTGACAATTCACTCCCCTCCATCCCTGGCAGAACAGTTTAAATCTTGTCTTGAGTTAAGGATTTTCTTAACTCCTAATAACTGCATTAGAAATTGATACTGCTTTTTCAAGATTTACTCCAACCAAGGATTTTATTTCTCAAAAATGTCATCTCACTAATCAGCATCTTAAAGTCACTTTACCCTGTTGTTTAACTGATGACCCTTCAGAGTTTTCTGTCACACACTTCTCAGTGACTGTAGCACAGATCCTTCCAATCGGTAATCTTACAAGAGGAGCAGATGGGTTGATACATCCATTCTGCTGTGGTTGCTATACTTGGCTTCATCTTACCAACAAGTTGGTAAATGTCAGAAGCAAGGTGTAGGTGTCCTATGATTCTGTTCGTGTGTCTGGCTGTGTGCTTAATGACACACACATAATTTTATCATGGTGAGCTGGAGCTGGCTCTCATTCCTAGCTAATTGTGCACATTCCTCCTCAGCTCCATGTTCACTGACATCACATTGGTAGCTTGAAATCAGTTATGATGGGAATACTTACATCAGGAAAATTAGCAAATGAATCAGGGATTTCTGTTGGAGTGTGGAGAGTTGGGGGAGGGCTTAGAAAATATCTGGAGCCTGGCTGGTGTGGCTCAGCGGTTGAGCATCGACCCAGGTACCAATAGGTCACTGGTTCAATTCCAGCTCAGGGCACATGCCCAGGTTGTGGGCTCAATCCCCCGTGGGGGGCCTGCAGGAGGTAGCTGATGATGTTTTTCTCTCTCTCTCTATCCTTATCCCTTCCTCTCTCTCTAAAATCAATAAAGGGGGGGGGGAAAGTATATTAAAAAAAGAAAAAGGAAATATCCGGAGGAAACAAGAAACCAAAAACAGTTACCTTTGCAGAATGAGACTAGAAAGCAAGGCTATTAAAGAAAATATTTTGTTTTTGAATTTTTTATCATGTTCATCACTAGTTTTTAAAAGACTTTTTATTGATTTTTTGAGAGAGAAGGGAGAAAGAAAGAAACATCGATTGGCTGCCTCCTGCATGCTCCCTACAAGGGATAAAGCCCACAACCCTGGCATGTGCCCTGACCTGGAATGGAACTGATAACGTTTTGGTGTGTGGAACAACACCCAACCAACTGAGCCACACTAGCCTGGGCTCATAACAATTTTTTTTAAAAAAGAGAACTTTCTTTTTAAGAACAAAGACTTCCCGAAGTGTTTATTAATCCCACACTGTAGGCTGGAAACTGCCTGGTTGAGGAAGAAATCAGGGACTGGAGAGGAGTTATACCAGTTGCCCCAGTGGAGTGACATCCTGGGACAGGAGAGAGGGACTGGGCAGAGGCAGGGCCCTGAGGAGTAGGGAGTACAGCAGCAGGCGGTTCTTCTAGAACTCTGTGCCAGGTCTGAAAGAAGTGCCAAAGTAATGCCAGGCCCTCAGCCAAGACCTCAGGCCAAAATGTGGGTCACCAAACCCAAGAATCAAACAGAAAAATGGGTATGAAGATAGGACACCGTAATCAGTGCATCTCTAGGGAGAATGCGGGGGAGGCAGAGACCTGATACAAGGGGCTGGAGTCACAAGAGGATATGCTGGGGTCACAGGAGGATATTTTAGATTATGGGGCTGGGGGGCAGCTCTTCAGGCCATTCCTGAGACCATTTCCTTGCAGCTTGAAGTAAAAGGGGACTTTAGCTCTGCCGAAGAGGGAAGGAGGGCAAACTGGGGCAGCGAGGAAACGAGTAGAGACAGGTTCCTCAGCACTGGGGAAAAGGCTCCCACAACTCCCAGGGGAGAGTCCGCAGTCCACAGTAAACAAGTTCCAGGGAGCAAAGCAGAACTCCAGGCGGATTCCAGAAACCTCGCCATACTATAGAAAGGATCCCTAGGGGCCCTGGTCAGTGTCTGGGGCTGGGACAGGGGTTCCCACTGGAGGATTTTGGAGTGGCTTAGACTTTTTTTTTTTTTTTTAGCAGAGATAATGGAGGCCCTAGGTGCAGAGATGGGCCACAGCCAAGAAATTACATCTGAGATGCAATGAGATACAGGATCTGGAGTGGGGTCCCAGAATAGGCTGGCAGGACCCTACTTCTGGGGGATTTCGAGGCAGCATCTGATTCCTTCCTGCTGGCCAGGATGCTTGGGAAAGAGACTCCCCAGGAAACTGAACATAGGAGCATTGGCCGGGAAGGGGAGGGGGCAGTGGAAGGATAGAGTGGGCTGCTGCTCCTCTTGGCAACAGCCAAATGCCACAGTCATGCTCTCCAGAACCCTCAGACATTTCCAAACTCCACCTGACAGTTTGGGAATCACCTTTTACAGACTTGTCAAGTAGGGCTGCCACTGGTGATGAGGGCGTCAAATATCCCATTTTATAAACACCTAGGTGTCCAAGTAGATCCCGGGACAAGATCTGGGGTGTTTATCTAAGGCGTCCCTTGAGATAAACTAGAACCGCACAGGTTGTTGGGACATTCAAATAGTTGCTAATGAAGAGGCTGCTCTATGCAAGCAGGACCAAGGGCAGGCCTAGGACCAAAAAGACCAGAAACTGTAATTTCCGTTTTAAGTGTGTGCAAAATAATTCAAGTAATTGCCGGAGGAATTACACCACATGAAACATATGCAATTGCAACTCACACAGCACTTTATTACTCACAAAAGCTTCTGATGCTGCAGGTACAGGTTTACACGGGATCCTGGTGGTGCTGTCCTCTGGGGTCCGGCAGCTGGGCTGGGCTGGTCCGGCATGCAGGGGGCCAGCATTCCTCACCTGAGAGTTTGGTCGTGTCTTGATCAGGAGGTGCTAGCCGTTCTTCTGTCGTCTGGCAGGGAGAGGAGCATGGAACGGCACTGCTTGCTGGACTGACAAAAGGACATGCCTTTGTGGCTGTCTTGACAGGCGAGAGTGTTGGCTGGCCGGGACCTTTTTTTAAAGCCTGTTTCGTACCCGCAGCAGTTCAGGTGGCTATCATTGAATTACATCAATGCACATACGTTCATCTCAAACAGGGCAAGGGGCTACATGTGGTTATCTAGGGACAGCACATCACTCACACAAATGGTTATCTTGGCAAGTCACTCTGAGTCAGTAACTGAAGTTCAAATCCTTATCTATGGGGTATACACACTTCAGGGCAGTGGGGAATGTGTCCTTAATATCACACTTTAAGTTTCAAGGAAGTTAACTCAAATCTTTTTAATATTTTGTGAACATTTTAAAACATTTTTGTATATTACTATAACACTAGGGCTTCTTCCAAGCAACTGGAACTAATAGAGTGTGGTAACCTCTTTCATGTCCCACGTAGTTCAGGGTTCCCGGTTCAGGGTTCGGGTTCTGGAGGAGGCTGCACGCAAATAAAAAGAGAGACTAGAAAAGTATTAATTTGGCGATATTGGGGGGCCAGGTGGGAGCCTTCCTCTAGTGAGAAGACTAACCCCTTCCATTGGCATTGCCATCCCTTTTATTCAGGTTTGGGATACACCCTTTGCCCTGAAACAGGCAATTCCAATAACTGGTTCCAAAGATTTCTTATCAGTAAGGATTTACATGATTATTTGGTGGGGAAGTTGCTTCAGCTACCACTGTCTCAATTAGATAGGGGGTGGCTGGCTCTGACCTTTCAGAGCTTCAAGGTTGACCAGCCTTCCGGGTTCCTTGTCCACACTTTCTATTAATGAGACAATTATTGGTTTCCGGCAATAGGGCCATGAGTTGGCCCCCTTCTTTTAATTTGCTGCTAGAGTCCTTCATTTTTTAAAGATAAATTAGATGCATAAATCTCCTATCACTGGCACAGGCTGTTCCCTATCTCCTTTCATACTACTTCGACTAGATTATGATAAACCAGCAATGTTGTTGAACCTATTGTAGAACCTCTTAATCAATTATGGTTAGCACCTGCTCCACCCCTCGACCCCTAAACCCTGTATCAATTACAGGTAATCTAAGTCAGTTTCTGCTGAATTTACATGTTTAATTGTGAGTTCCCATGACATCACTAAATCATAATATCCAACAGATTCAGCTACTTGGGACATATTTTACAGCAAACTCATTCCCAAAAGCCTGTCAGGCAGCCAGCATCCTATCATGAGATAATCATTCACTTAACCAACATTGAGACCGTGGCTGCTGTGTGTGTGGTGCTGAGTGCCAAGGATGCAGACAGGGCCTGGCCCTATGAGGAGATGCTAGGCCTATGACTGGGGTGCCACCCGCAGGCTGTAGGCCTCAAGAACAGCCCTGTGCTGTATTTGTGACAGTATCTCTTGCACCTACCAGGAGGCCTAAAACTCAGTGCTCAATAAAAATTTAAAAATGAATAGTACATAGCAAAGGTTTGGGAGATCAGGAGGAGGTGGTTAACTCTGCTCGGAAACTAAAGAAAACTTTGCAGAAGAGATGCAAGAATCTGGTCTTAAAAGGTAGGAGTCGACAAAGCAGTCCAGAAGGAGGGTAGCAAAGAGGAGGGCATGATGTGGCAAGAGGTCAGGCAGGAAGGAAGGCAGGATGAAGAAAGATCTTGAACTGCAGGTTACAGAAGCCAGGCTCTGTTCATAGATTCTACTATCCAAATGACAAGTTCTTAGAACTGGAGCCAAGTTGCCTTTTTAGAAGATTATTTTCCTTTTTTGTCAAATAGTAAAACCATGCTGTTTCCTTTCTCACCTTGACTGCTGGGAAGCTCCTGAAGTACTGGGCTCCTTATAATTTTTGGTATCCCTTAACAGTCCCATGTAGGACTTTTCACCTACTAGATTTAAAAAATATATATATTTTATTGATTTTTTTTTTTTTTTTTACCAAGAGGAAAGGAGAGGGATAGAGAGTTAGAAACATCGATGAGAGAGAAATATTGATCAGCTGCGTCCTGCACACTCCCTAATGGGGATGTGCTCACAACCAAGGTACATGCCCTTGACCAGAATTGAACCTGGGACCCTTGAATCTGCAGGCTGATGCTCTATCCACTAAGCCAAACCGGTTAGGGCTAGATCTTATATTAGTTCTGTGTTGCTATAAAACAATATAACAACAAAAGTTGTCACTTAGTTGAGTTTGGCTCAGTGGATAGAGTGTCGGCCTGTAAAGAGTCTCTGGTTCAGTTTTGGTCAAGGACACATGCCTGAGTTGTGGGCTCAGTCCCCAGTAGGGGAGGGAGGTGCTGGAGGCAGCTGATCAATGATTCTTTCTCATTGATGTTTCTCTCTCTCCCTTTCACTTCCTTTCTGAAATCAAATTAAAAAAGAATTCACCGCTTAAAGCAGTACACATTTGCTGAAAATGGTTTGGCTCAGTGGATAGAGCATCGGCCTGCGGACTAAAAGGTCCCAGGTTCGATTCTGGTCAAGGGCATGTACCTTGGTTGTGGGCACATCCCCAGTAGGAGGCGTGCAAGAGGCAGCTGATCGATGTCTCTCTCTCTCGTCGATGTTTCTAACTCTCTATCCTTCTCCCTTCCTCTCTGTAAAAAAAGTCAATAAAATATATTTAAAAAAAATAAAGCAGTACACATTTATTATATCACAGTTTCTCACAGAAGTCTGGACATCCTGGACTGAGACTTCTGCAGGGCTGTCATCAAGGTATTGGCTAGGGCTGAGGTCTCATCTGAGGCTTGACTGGGGACGAATCTGCTTGCATGCTCATGAGATGGTTGGCAGAATTCAGTTTCTTGGGGGGCATCAGGGAGAGGTCTCAATTTCTTGCTCCCTCTGTAGGCAGCCCCAAAGTCGCAGCTTGCTTCTGTAAAGAAGGTGGTTCCAATTTTATGTAACATAATCATATACACATAATCACATCCATCCCATCACTTTTGCCCAATAATAAGTCTCACCCACACAGATCCTACCCACATTTAGGGGTGGGGATTACACCAGGCATGAAGTCCAGAAGGAAGGATCATGGAGCATCTCAGAGTCTGTTGCCACAAGTCCTTGTCAGACATTAACCGTTAAGTGAACTACTCCTTTTGGCAACTAAAAGTATCACTTCCATAGACACACATATTACTGCTTGAGGAAGAAAGTGAACTCTCTCCCTGCTAAGAATGCTCACCACCCCCACCCCCATCTACTACAGAGATGGGCATAGTTGAGCAGGTGATAAATATGGAACAAAGAAATGTTTTAGGATTCATATCACTGCTGGAAGGACCTGGAGTTTTCTACCATCAGAGTGATTATCTGATTGTCATAAATTTCTTGATTGACTTATGCAATTAAAAAAACCCCATAAAACAATTATAATAGCCACAAAGTGAGAACAAGTTCAGATATCACCATTATGAATGGGCTATTTCCTAGAAAAAT
>JAAGEH010000392.1:28924626-28934731 GCA_011751065.1 Lasiurus cinereus | reverse complement strand
CCTAACCCTATCCCTAGCACTAGCCCTAATCCTAAATCTAGCCCTAAACATAACCTTAACCCTGACCCTAGCTCTAGACCTAGTCCTAACCCTACGCCTAAACCTAACCGTGACCCTAACCCTAAACCTAAGGCTAACTCAAGCCCTAACCTAAACCTAACCCTAGCCCTAACCCTAACCCTAACCGTAACCCTAACCCGAGCCCTAACCCTAACCATAACCCTAGTCCTAACCCTAGCCGTAACCCTAGCCTAAACCTAAGCCTAGAGCTAAACCTAATGCTAACCCTCACCCTAGCCTTGCCCTAAACCTAACGATAGCCCTAAAAGTAACCCTAACCCTAAGCCAAACCCTACCCCTAATCCTAACCTAATATCTAGCCCTAACCCTAACTAACCCTAGCCCTAACCCTAGCCTTATCCTAAGCCTAGTGCTAACCCTAATGGTAACCCTAACCTTGGCCTTAGCCCTAAACCTAAACATAGCCCTAAACCTAACCCTAACCCTAACCCTAAACCTAACCCTAAACCTAAACCTAACCCTAACCTAAAACTTACAGTAAACCTAGCCTTAACCCTACCCCTAGCCCTAACATTAACCCTAACCCTAACCCTAGGCCTAACCATAACCCTAGTCCTAGTCCAAGCCCTAATTCCAACACTCGCCCTAACCCTATCCCTAACCCTAACTTTAACCCTAGCAGTAGCTCTAATCCTAACCCTTTCCATAACCCTAGCCTAAACCTAAACCTAGTGCTAATACTAATACTAAACCTACCCGTTATCCTAACCCTAAACCGACACCTAACCCTAACCGAAGCACTAGTCCTAGCCCTAATCCTAACCCTAGCCCTAAAACTTACCCTAACCCTAACCCTAAACCTAAACCTAACCCTAACCCTAGCCCTAAAGGTAACACTAGCTCTAACCCTAATGCTAAACCTAACCCAAACTTAGCCCTAACCCTACTCCTGACCCTAACCCTAACCCTAACCCTAATTATAACCCTAACTCTAGCCCTAACCCTAACCTTAGCCCTAGCCCTAATCCTAACCTAGCCCTAACACTTACCCTAACCCTAACCCTAAACCTATTCCTAACCCTAACCCTAGCCCTAGCACTAGTCCTAATCCTGAACCAAGCCCTAACAATGACCCTAACCCTGACCCTAGGCCTAGCCCTAGCCCTAAGCTTAGCCCTAAACCTAACCTGAGCCCTAACCCTAAGGCTAACTCTAGCCATTACCTAAACCTAACACTAGCCCTATTACTAACCCTAACCCTAACCCTAACCCGAGCCCTAAACCTAACCATAACCCTAGTCCTGACCCTAACTGTTGTACTAACCCTAGCCCAAACCCTAAATCTAAACCTAACCTTAAGCCTAGCACTAACCCTAAGCCTGACCCTAACCCTAACCCTAACCATAACCCTAGCCCTAACCCTAAACCTAAGCCTAACACTAATCTAAAACTTACACTAAACCTAGCCTTAAACCTACTCCTAGCCCTAACAATAACTCTAACTTTAAACCTAGCCCTAACCCTAGCCTAAAC
Source organism: Lasiurus cinereus (assembly GCA_011751065.1). Taxonomy (NCBI): domain Eukaryota; kingdom Metazoa; phylum Chordata; class Mammalia; order Chiroptera; family Vespertilionidae; genus Lasiurus; species Lasiurus cinereus. Next base: position 28,933,177 of record JAAGEH010000392.1, on the reverse strand, counting down.
CTAAGCCTAGTCGTAACCCTCACACTAACCCTAAAGCTAGCCCTAATCCTAACCGTAACCCTAAACTTAACCCTAACCCTAACCCTAGCCCTAGTCCAAGCCCTAATCCTAACACTAACCCTAACCCTAACACTAACACTAACACCATCCCTAACCCTAGCAGGAGCTCTAAACCTAACCCTTTCCATAACCCTAGCCTAAACCTAAACCTAATGCTAACACTAATGCTAACCCTAACCTTTATCCTAACCCCAAACACAAACCTAACCCTAACCATAGGACTAGCCCTAGCCCTAAACCTAACCCTAGCACTAACATTTACCCTCACCCTAACCCTAAACATAAACCTAACCCTAGCCCTAGCCCTAGCACTAGACCTAATCCTAAACCTAGCCCTAAACATAACTCTAACCCTGACTCTAGCCCTAGACCTAGCCCTAACCCTACCCCTAAACCTAACCCTAGCCCTAACCATAACTCTAAGGCTAACTCTAGCCCTAACCTAAACCAAATACAAGCCCTAACACTAACCCTAACAATAACCTACCCCAAGCTGTAACGCTAACCATAACCCAAGTCCTAACCCTAACCCTAACACTAGCCCTAAACCTAGCCTAAACATATGCCTAGTGCTAACCCTAATGCTAACCCTAATCATAGACCTATCCCTAAACCTAACCCTAGCCCTAACCCTAACACTAACCCTAATCCTAACCCTAACCCTAACCCTAAGCCTATCCATAATCCTAACCCTAAACCTAGCCCTAACCCTAAACCTAAACCTAACCCTAAACCTAAACCTACTCCTAACCCTAACCTAAAAGTTACACTAAACCTAGCCTTAACCATACCCCTAGCCCTAACATGAAACCTATCCCTAACCCTAACTCTAGCAGTAGCTCTAACCCTAACCTTATCCATAACCCTAGCCTAAACCTAAACCTAGTGCTAACCTTAATGCTAACCCTAACCATTATCCTAACAGTAAACCGAAACCTAACCCTAACCTTAGCCCTAGCCTTAGGCCTAATCCTAAACCTACCCTTAACACCTACCCTAACCCTAACCCTAAACCTAACCCTAACCTAAAATTAACACTAAACCTACCCTTAACCATACACGTAGCCCTAACTCTAACCCTAACCCTAGCAGTAGCTCCAACCCTAACACTATCCATAACCCTAGCCTAAACCTAAACCTAGTGCTAACCCTAACACTAACCCTAACAATAGCTCTAACCCTAATCCTAACCCTAACCCTAACCCTAACCTAAAACTTACAGTAAACCTAGCCTAGTCCTATCCCTAGTCCTAACACTAACCCTAACTCTTAAGTTAGCCATAACCCTAGCCTAAACCTAAGCCTATACTAACCCTCACACTAACCCTAATACTAGCCCTAAACCTAACCGTAACCCTAACACTAACGCTAACCCTAACCCTACCCCTAATCCTAACCCTACTCTAGCCCTAAACCTAGCCCTAACCATAGCCCTAACCATAAACCGAAACCTAACCCTAAACCTAGCACTAACCCTAACCCTAAATCTAACCGTAAACCTAACCCTAAACCTAGCATGAACCCTAACCCTGACCCTAACCCTAACCCTAGTCCTAGTCCAAGGCCTAATCCTAACACTAGCGCTAACCCTAACCCTAACCCTAAACATAACCTTAAACCTAATCCTAGCTGTAGCTCTAAGGCTAATTCTATCCATAACCCTAGCCTAAACCTAAACCTAGTACTAACCCTAATGATAACACTAACCATAATCCAAACACTAAACTGAAACCTAACCCTAACCTTAGCCCTAGCCCTAGCCCTAGCCCTAATCCTAACCCTAGCCCTAACACTTACCCTAATCCTAATCCTAAATCTAAACCTAACCCTATCCCTAGCCTAGCATTACCCCTAATCCTAACCCTAGCCCTAACACTTACTCTAACCGTAAACCTAAACCTAAACCTAACCCTAACAGCAGCCCTAGCACTAGCCCTAATACTAAACCTAGCCATAACCATAACCCTAACCCTGAAACTAGCCCTAGCCCTAGCCCTAACCCTAGCTCTAACCCTAAGGTTAACTCTAGCCCTAACCTAAAACTAACACTAGCCCTAATACAAACCCTAACGCTAAGGCAAACCCAAGCCCTAAATCTAAACATAACCCTAGTCCTAACCCTAACCCTAACCCTAGCCCTAACCCTAGTTTAAACCTAAGCCAAGTGCTAACCCTAACGATAGCCCTAGCCCTAAACCTAACCCTAGCCCTATCCCTAACCTTAGCCCTAACAATAACCCTAACCCTAACACTAACCGTAACCTTAACCCTAACCCTAACCCTAACCCTAACCTAAAACTTACAGTAAACCTGGCCTTAACCCTAACCCTAGCCCTAACACTAACCCTAACCCTAACCCTAACTCTAGAAGTAGCTCTAACCCTAACCCTTTCCATAACCCTAGCCTAAACCTAAACCTAGTGCTAACAGTAATGCTAACACTACCCATTATCATAACCCTAAACCGAAAACTAACCCTAACCATAGCCCTAGCCCTAGCCCTAATCCTAACCCTGGCCCTAACACTTACCCTAAACCTAACCCTAAACCTAAACCTAACCAGAACCCTAACCCTAACACTAGCCCTAATCCTAAACCTAACCCTAACCCTTACCCTGACCCTATCCCTAGACCTCGCACTAACCCTAGCCCATATGTAACTCTAGACCTAACCCTAACCCTAAGGATAACTCTGGCCCTAACCTAAACCTAACCCTAGCCCTAACACTAACCCTAACAATACCATACCTCGAGTCCTAACCCTAAACATAACCGTAGTCCTAACCCTAACCCTAACCCTAGCCATAACCCTATCCTAAACCTAAGCCTAGTGCAAAACCTAATGCTAACCCTAACACTAGCTCTAGCCCTAAACCTAATTATAACCCTAACTCTAACCCCAGCTGTAACCCTACCCGTAATCCTAACCCTAACTCTAACCCTAAACCTAGCCCGAACTCTAGAAATAACCCTAAACCAAACCCTAACCCTAAACCTAGCACTAACCCTAAGCCTAACCCTAACCCTAGCCCTAACCCTAAACCTAACACTAACCCTAAACCTAGCACTAACCCTAACCCTAACCCTAAACCTAACCCTCGCTGTAGCTCTAACCCTAACTCTATCCATAACACTAGCCTAAACCTCAACCTAGCACTAACCCTAACCCTAAACCTAGCCCTAACCCTAAACCTAAACCTAAACATAAACCTAGCACTAACCCTAAACCTAACCCTAACCCTAACCTAAAACTTACAGTAAACCTAGTCTTAATACTAACCCTATCCCTAAAACTAACCCTAACTGTTAAGTTAGCCCTAACCTTAGCCTAAACCTAAGCCTAACCTAACCCTCACACTAACCCTAAAACTAGCCCTAAACCTAATCGTAACTCTAACACTAACGCTAACCCTAACCCTACCCCTAATCCGAACCCTACTCTAGCCCTAACCCCAGCCCTAACCCTAGCCCTAACCGTAAACTGAAACATAACCCTAAACCTAGCACTAACCCTAACCCTAAATCTAACCCTAAACCTAACCCTAAACCTAGCACGAACCCTAACCCTGACCCTAACCCTAACCCTAGTCCTAGTCCAAGGCTTAATCCTAACACTAGTGCTAACCCTAACCCTAACCATAACCATAACCTTAAACCTAACCCTAGCTGTAGCTCTAAGCCTAACTCTATCCATAACCCTAGCCTAAACCTATACCTAGTGCTAACCCTAATGATAACAGTAACCGTAATCCTAAGCCTAAACTGAAACCTAACCCTAACCTTAGCCCTAGAACTAGCCCTAATCCTAACCCTAGCCCTAACACTTACCCTAATCCTAATCCTAAATCTAAACCTAACCCTAACCCAAGCATACCACTACACTAATCCTAAACCTAGCCCTAACCATAACGCTTACGCTGACCCTAGCCCTAGACCAAGCAATAACAAAAGCCTAAACCTAACCCTAGTGCTAACCCTAACCCTGACCTTAGCCCTAAACCTAACATAGCTGTAAAACAAACCCTAACCCTATCCATAATCCTAACCCTAACTCTAGCCCTAACCCTAACCCTAACCCTAGATCTAACCCTAAAATGAAACCTAACCCTATACCTAGCACTAACCCTAAACCTAACCCTAATACTAACCCTAAATCTAACCCTAGTCCTAGTCCAAGCCCTAAACCTAGCACTATCCCTAACCCTAACGTTAACCCTAACCCTAATCCTAAATCTAGTCCTAGTACAAGCCCTAAACCTAGCACTAACCCTAACCCTAACCTTAACCCTAGCCCTAACCCTAACCCTAACCCTAACCCTAGCCTTAGCCCTAGCCCTAACCCAGCCCTAACCCTAACCATAACCCTAAAAGTAACACTAACACTAACCCTAGCCCTAGCCCTAACCCTAACCCTAATCCTAACCCTAATTCTAGCCCTAACCGTAATCCTAGCACTAGCCCTTACCCTAATCGTAACCCTAACCATAACCCTATCCCTAGCCCTAACCCTAACACTAGCCCTAGACCTAACCCTAGCCCTAAAGGTAACACTACCCCTAACCCTAATGCTAAACCTAACCCTAAACTTAGCCCTAACCCTACCCCTGACCCTAAATCTAACCCTAATCCTAACTCTAGCCCTAACCCTAACCCTAGCCCTAGCACTAACCCTCACCCTAGCCCTAACCCTAGCGTAAATCTAAGAATATTCCTAAACCTAATGCTAACACTAACCCTAACACTAAACCTAGTCCTAACTCTAACCCTAACCCTAACACTAGCTCTAACCCTAGCCCTAACTTTAACCAAAGCCCTAACCCTAACCGTAAACCTAACCCTAACTCTAGCCTTAGAACTAACCCTAACCCTAACCCTAACCCTTACCCTAACCCCAACTCTAGGCCTAGCATTAATCCTAGCCCTAGCCCTAACAATAACTCTAACCCGAACCCTAGAACTAACTCTAGCCCTAACCCTAACCCTAGCCCTAACCCTAAAACTAAACCTAACCCTATACCTAGCACTAACCCTAATCTAACCCTAACCCTAACCCCAACCCTAGTCCTAGTCCAAGCCCTAAACATACACTATCCCTAACCCTAACCCTAACCCTAAACCTAGTCCTACTCCAAGCCCTAAACCTAGCACTAACCCTAACCCTAGCCCTAACCCTAAACCTAAACCTAACCATAACCCTAACCCTAGCTGTAGCTCTAACCCTAACCCTTTCCATAACCCTAGCCTAAACCTAAACCTAGTGCTAACACTAATGCTAACCCTACCCGTTATCCTAACCCTAAACTGAAACATAACCCTAACCATAGCCCTAGCCCTAGCTCTAATCCTAACAAGCCCTAACACTTACTCTAAACCTAACGCTAAACCTAAACCTAACCCTAACCCTAGCCCTAGCACTAGCCCTAATCCCAAACCTAGCCCTAACCATAACCCTAACCCTAACCCTAACTCTAGCCATAACCCTTACCCTAACACTAACCCTAAACCTAACCCTAAACCTAGCACTAACCCTAACCCTAACCCTAAACCTAATTATAGAACTAACACTAAACCTAAACTTAACACTAACCCTAACCTAAAACTGACAGTAAAACTAGACTTAAAAATACCCTTAGCCCTAACATTAACTTAAACCCTAAACCTATCCATAACCCTAGCCTAAAATTAAGCCTATCCTAACCCTCACACTAACCCTAATCCTAGCCCTAACCTAACCATGACCCTAACTCAAACACTAACCCTAACCCTACCCCAAATCTTAAACCTAACTCTAGCTGTAACCCTAACCCTAACCCTAACCATAACTCTATCCTAAAACTAAGCCTAGTGCTTACCCTATTACTAACCCTAACCATAGCCCTAGCCCTAAACCTAACCCTAGACCTAACCCTAACCCTAGCCCTAACCCTAACCCTAAACCTAACCCTACCCCTAACCCTAACCCTAACCCTAGCCATAACCCTAAACCTAACCCCAACCCTATACCTAGCAGTAACACAAACCCTAAACCTAACCCTAACCCTAACCTAAAACTTAAAGTAAACCTAGCCGTTACCCTACCCATAGCCCTAAGACTAACGCGAACCCTAACACTAGCCCTAAACCTAGCCTAAACCTTAGCCGATCCTAACCCTTACACTAACCCTAATACTAGCCCTAAGCCTAACACTAACTCTAAACCTAACCCTAACCCTAGTCCCAACCCTAAACCTAAACCTAACCATAAAGCTAGCACTAACCCTAACCCTGACCCTAACCCTAAACCTAACGCAAACCCTATACTAAAACTTACACTAAACCTAACCTTAACCCTACCCCTAGCCCTAACACTAACCCTAACCCTAACCCTAGCCCTAACCTTAGCCTAAACCTAAGCCTAGTCCTAACCCTCACACTAACCCTAATGCTATCCCTAAACCTAACCCTAACCCTAACCCTAACCCTAACCCTAGTCCAATCCAAGTCCTAATCCTAACACTAGCCCTAACCCTAACCCTAACCCTAACCCTAACCCCAACCCTAGCAGTAGCTCTAACTCTAACCCTATCCATAACCCTAGCCTAAACCTAAGCCTAGTGCTAAAACTAATGCTAACCCTAACACTTATCCTAACCATAAACCTAAACCTAACCCTAAACCTAGCTCTACCGCTAACCCTAACCCTAACCCTAGCCTTAAACGAAGCCTAGTCCTAACCCTCACACTAAACCTAAAGCTAGCCCTAAACCTAACCGTAACCCTAACCCTAACCCTAACCGTATGTCCTAGTCCAAGCCCTAATCCTAACACTATCCCTAACCCTAACCCTAACACTAACCCTAACCCTAACCCTAACCCTAACCCTATCCATAAACCTAGCGTAAACCTAAACCTTTTCTAACCCTAAGGCTAACACTAACATTTATCCTAACCCTAAACCGAAACCTATCCCTAACCTTAACCCTAGCCCTAGCCCTAATCCTAACCCTAGCCCTAACAATAACCTTTACCCTGATCCTAGCCCTAGACCTAGCCCTAACCCTAGCCCTAAACCTAAACCTAAGGCTAATTCAAGCCCTAACCTAAAACAAACCCTAGCCCTAACACTAACCCTAAGCCTAACACTAGACGGAACCCAAGTCTAAACCTAAGCCAAGTGCTAACCCTAATACTAACCCTAAGCCTGGCCTTAGCTCTAAACCTAACCATAGCCCTAAACCTAACCCTAACCCTAACCCTAGTCAATCCAAGCCCTAATCCTAACCTAGCCCTAAACCTAACCATAACCCTAACCATAACCCTAAACCTAAGGCTAACTCTAGCCCTAACCTAAACCGAACACTAGCCCTAACACTATCCCTAACCCTAAACCTAACCCGAGCCCTAACCCTAAACATGACCCTAGTCCTAACCCTAACCCTAACCCTAGCCCTAACCCGAGCCTAAACACTAGCCTAGTGCTTACTCTATTGCTAACCCTAACCATAGCCCTAGCCCTAAACATAACCCTAGCCCTAACCCTATCCCTAGCCCTAAACCTAACCCTAAACCTAGCCCTAACCCTAAACCTAACCCTAACCCTAAACTAAAACTTACAGTAAACCTAGCCTTAACCCTACCCTTAGCCCTAAGAATAACCCTAAACCCTAATCCTAGCCCTAACCCTAGCCTACCCTAACCCTAACACTAACCCTAACCCTAACCCTAACCCTAGCCCTAACCCTAAAACTAAACTGAACCCTAAACCTAGCACTAACCCTAACCCTGACCCTAACCCTAGCCCTAACCCTAACACTAGACCTAACCCTCAACCTAACCCTAACCCTATCCTAAAACTTACACTAAACCTAGCCTTAAACCTACCCCTAGCCCTAACACTAACCGTAACCCTAACCCTAGCCCTAAGCCTAGCCCTAACACTCACACTAAACCTAATGCTAGCCCTAAACCTAACCATAATCCTAACCCTAACCCTAACCCTAGTCCAAAGCAAGCCCTAACCCTAACTCTAACCCTAACCCTAACCCTAACCCTAGCAGTAGCTCTAACCCTAAGCGTATCCATATCCCTAGCCTAAACCTAAACCTAGTGCTAAAACTAATGCTAACCCTAACCCTTATCCTAACCCTAAACCTAAACCTAACCCTAAACCCAGCTCTAACTCTAATCCTGACACTAACACTAACCCTAACCTAAACCTAACCCTAAACCTAGCACTAACCCTAACCCTAACCCTAGCCTTAAAGAAGCCTAGTCCTAACCCTCACACTAATCCTAATGGTAGCCCTAACCCTAACCGTAACCCTAACCCTAAACCTAACCCTAGTCCTAGTAGAAGCGCTAATCCTAACACTATCCCTAAACCTAACCCTAATCCTAACACTAACCCTAACCCTAACCCTAACACTAACCCTAACCTAACCCTAGCAGTAGCTCTAACCCTAACTCTATCCATAAACCTAGCCTAAACCTAAACCTAGTTCTAACCCTAAGG
>JAAGEH010000392.1:28907575-28924616 GCA_011751065.1 Lasiurus cinereus | reverse complement strand
AGCCCTAATCCTAAACCTAGCCCTAACCATTACCCTTACCCTGACCCAGCCCTAGACCTAGACTTAACCCTAGCCCCAACACTAACCCTAGTCCTAACCTTAACCCTAAGGCTACCTCAAGCCCTAACCTAAACCTAAGCCTAACCCTAACCCTAACCCGAGCTCTAACCCTAACAATAACCCTAGTCCTAACCCTAACCCTAACCCTAACCCTAGCGCTAACCCTAGAGTCAACCTAAGTCTAGTGCTATCCCTAATGCTAACCCTAACCCTACCCCTAACCATAACGCTAACATTGCCCTAAGTCTAACTCTTGCCTAACCCTAACCCTAACCCTAACCCTAATCAGAATCCTAGTCCTAACCGTATACAAAAACCTACCCCTAATCCTACCCCTAAACCTAACCCTAGCTCTAGCTCTAACCCTAGCCCTAACCCTAACCCTAGCCCTAACTATAACCCTAATCCTAAACCTAACCCTAGCCCGAAACCTAACCCTAGCCCTAATGGTAGCCTAAACCTAAGCCTAGTCCTAACCCTAAGGCTAACCCTGAAACTAACCCTAGCCCTAACCCTAACCCTAACACTAATGCTAACCCAAGCCCTAACCCTATCCCAAACCCTAACCATAATCCTAATCCTATCGTTAACCCTAGCCCTAGCCATAGCTATAACCTTAGCTCTAACCCTAACCCTATCCCTAAACCTAAACCTAACCCTTCCCCTAACCCTAATCCAAGCCCTAACCCTAGACTAAACCAAAGCCCAGTCCTAACCCTAACGCTGCCCTAACCCTAGCCTTAGCCTTAACTCTAACCCTAACCCTAGCCCTAACCCTAACCCTAACCCTACCCCTAGTTCCAACCCTAGCCCTAACCCTAACCCTCACCATAACTCTAGCCCTAACCTTAACCTAACCGTAACCCTATACCTAACCCTAACCCTAACCCTAACCCTAACCCTAACTCTAACCCTAGCCCTAACCCTAACCCTAACCCTAACCCTAGACTTAACACTAACAGTAACCCTAGCCCTTACCCTAAGCCTAACCCTAAGCCTAGCCTTAAACCTAACCCTAGCCCTACCCTAACCCTAACCCTATCCCTAACCCTAAACCTAGCCCTAACCCTAACCCTAAACCTAGCCCTAACCCTAACCCTACCCCTAACCCTAAACCTAGCCCTAACCCTAACCCTAGCCTTAACCGTAAACTTGACCTAACCCTAACCCTAGCCCGAACCCTAACCCTAGGCCTAACGCTAACTCTAACCCTAGCCCTAACCCTAACTCTAACCCCTCCCTAAACCTAACCCTATCTGTAACCCTAACCTTAACCCTAGCCCTAACTATAACCCTAACCTTAGCCCTAGCCGTAGCCCTAACCCTAGCCCTAACTTTAATGCTAGCCCTAACCCGAACCCTAACCCTAATCATTGCCCTCGCCTTAATTCTAACTCTAAACTCATATCTGCTGCATGTAATTAACTTTGGAAGGCATCTGAGCCTTATGAAAATCAAGGTTTAAGGTTTGAGTAACCTTTAAAAACCCACTCTAATTTACACCATGTTGTCATTGTTACTGGTCTCCAACTGACTTTGCATGTTTTTGACCAAGTTTTCCCCTGAGTAAGCAGTTTTCTTCAGATATGGAAGCTCTTTTAACATGTATTCCAACTGTTTGAGGCAGCTTTTAAAGTAATTCCCTATTGTTTCACTGTGTGTACTCAACTTTTGATTTCTTTTGTCCATTGATTCCAGTTCCTTCTTTCTGAATTCCATGTCTTTCTACAGCGTTTTGGTTAATGGCCAGCTTTTCATAAGTATATTATTATACCTTTGAACCCTAGTTTGACTATTATTTTGATTTCCTAGAATTGTGAACACTTTTAGAGTTGTAGCAGCTGTAGGAAAATGAACTGATGTATCACCAACATTTTTCTTAAAAGGCCATCTCATTTAGACTGAATAACAAAAATAGACAGTATCACACTTATTTGACTGCTGCTCTTTGAACACATTTTCCCATTGGCTCCACCGTGTCCTTCAGATATTAAGAACATATGAATATCTATTCTTTCTGTTTTGTTACCTTCCTACATTTTTTCCAGATTTTTATTGGGAGTTGTCAGAGTGTTTTTCACTTTGTGCTGTGGTTGAAACTCATTCGCTGTGAATCTCAGGTATTTATACCTCTTTTTTGCCATAGGTAACTGCTCTATAAAATGTAAACTATTTTCAATTTAAACACTATCCTACCTTTCACAGCTCTTGAAATTCAAAATTTTTTGATTTTCAATACTGCATGAGAGATATGAAGATTCATCCATCATACTGCCAGTGTTTCAGACACATCCTTAAAATGTTACTGCTCTGTTATTTTGCTTGTGAGATGTTTCCATTTTCATAGAGGAATGAGAGCACTATGAAAATGAGAGTGATTGTTTAAGCACCCTTCTTTTAAAATGGCCAGACTGGCTTTTAAATGTAGGCAGGATCCAAGTCAGGTCTCCACCCTTTGAACAGTATTTCTTTGCGGGGGGGGGGAACAGTGTCCTTCATAGATAGATGAAAGATACCTGAAAATTGTGTTCCTAGTGTTTGAAGTACATTAATGTTTCCCTCATCTATCAATGTAAATTCAGTGTTTGATTTTCTTTTTTACAGTGATTCCCACACATTCTTTGTGAAATCTAACTATTTACACTTATCCTAACCTTAGGAATAACCTAGCCTTTAACCTAGCCCTAGTCCCAAGAAAAACCAGAGCCCTATCCTTCTTCCTCTACATAGCTCTATTCCTAATAATAAACCCAATGCAAAGAACTAAGGCTGTGTTTATGTACCGTGGCATCTGTTCATTCAAAGGCAAACAAGTATCAGCAATTTCAATCCAATCTTTCTATAATTTAAAAGATAATATTCTAATTAGACAGACAGCCAAGTGATCTTTCAGATGTCTCTCCAGATGTCTTTCCAGATGAAGCTGCGGTAGCTGGGGCCAAGTAGAGATGGTTAGATTTGATTAGGCAAGAAGGCAAGTGGTTAGGTGCAATTAGCGAGGCATACAAGCAATTAGGGGTGATCAAGCATGTAGATTAGCAGTTAAGGGCTATGCGTCAGTTAGGCAGAATTGTTACTGGTGATCATGCATACAGGTGGATTGGTTACAGGCAATCAGGCAGGCAGGCAGGTGCACCGTTAAGAGCCAGCTCTCCCAGATTGCGAGAGGTATGTCCAACTGCTAGTTCAGGTCTGATCTCACAGGTATTTGTCAGGTCTAAACTGGCAGTCCTGATCTAGCAGGGGAACGTAGATGTCTACAGTGGCCTGAAAAGCTAAGTGGAGCACCCACCGATCATCTGCAGGACCCAGAACACCACTCTCCAATCGGAGCAAACACTTGGATTCAGAGAAGCTCCACATGCCACAGGGAAAGGTCAAATTTCGCCTGGGATAAGGAGAGAGAATTACATAACCAGACACCTGGAGAAAAAGACCATGGGCAGACGAAGAAACAGTCCACATATGAAATTAAAGCAGGTATCACCAGAAAAGGAAGTGAACGAAATAGAAGCAGAAATAAATCTGCCAGAGAAAGAGTTCAGAGAAATGGTCATAAGGTGGCTGAAAAGAATGGAAGACAAAATCGACAATATGAGTAAGAGCCAAGAGGAAATGAAGAATAATCAAGAAGAAATGAAAAATGACATCGCTGCTGTGAAGAACTCAAAAGAAAGCATCAAATGTAGGGGAGAAGAAGCAGAGGACTGCATCAGTAAGCCAGAAGACAAGGTAGAAAAAAAAAATACCCAAGTACAGCAGCTTCTAGGAAAAAAAATAGCCTAAGGGAACTTTGGGATAACACAAAAGAAAACAACATCTGCATAATTGGGGTTCCAGAAAGAGTGGAAACTAAGCAAGTGATAGAAAATATAATGACAGAAAATTTTCCTGATATAAGAAAGAAAAAACCCACACAAATCCAAGAAGCTCACAGAGTCCCAAGCAAAATGAACCCCAACAAGCCAACACCAAGGCACATTATAATTAAATTGGCAAACACCAATGACGAAGTAAGAATCTTAAAAGAGGCCAGAGAGAAACAGAAAGTTACGTACAAAGGAACCCCCATAAGACTAGCAACTGATTTCTCAACAGAAACATCTGGCAAGAAGGGAATGGAATGAAATATACAAAGTCATGCAAAGGAAGGGTCTGAATCTGAGAATACTGTACCCAGCAAGGCTTTCAATCAAAACTGAAGGTGAAATCAGGAGCTTCACAGACAAAAAAGGACTAAGGGAAGTTATTACCATCAAACCAGCAATGCAAGAAATATTGAAGGGTCTGATGTAAAAAAAAGAAATAGGAAGCGAAGAGGGAACACAGGGGTAAAGAATAAAAATGGCAACAGACAAGTACTTATTAATAATAACTTTAAATGTAAATGGATTAAATGATCCAATCAAAAGAAATAGGATAACAGATTGGATAAGAAAACATGACCCATGTATCTGCTGTCTACTAGAGACCCACTTCAGAAAAAGAGATGCCCACAGACTGAGGGTGAAGAGATGGAAGATGGTGGTTCAGGCAAATGGAAATGATAAAAAAGCAGGGGCTGCAATACTTATATCTGACCAATTAGATCTCAAAGTTAAAAACATAATAAGAGATAAGAAAGGCCATTTCATAACATTAAAGGGAACAATCCAACAAGAAGAAAACCTTTGCTAAACATATACACACCTAAATACATAAAAAAATCTCCTGGAAGATATCAAGGGAGAGACTGACAGCAATACAATCCTAGTGTGAGACTTTAATACCCCACTGTCACCACTGGACAAATCCTCTAAACAAAAAATCAGCAAAGAAACATCAATCCCATGTGACTCAGTAGACCAGATGGAATTTATTAACATCCTCTGAACATTTTACCCCAAAACCACAGAATATACATTCTTCTCCAGTGCTCATGGGTCATTTTCAAAGATAGACCATATGTTGGGTCATAGGAAAAGTCTCTTCAAATTCAAGAAGACAGAAATCATATCAAGCATTTTCTCAAAACACAATGGCATAAAAATGGAAATCAACTACAAAAAAAAACAATACAAAGAAATCAAACACATGGAGAATAGACAGCATGCTACTAAACAACGACTGGGTAACGAGAGAGATCAAGGAAGAAATAAAAAGACATCATGTCAACAAATGACAATGACAATACAACAATACAAAATTTTGGGGACACAGTGAAAGCAGTCTTGAGTGGGAAGTTCATAGCTCTACAAGCCTATTGCAAAAAACAGGAAATGATTGTAATAAATTACCTAACCCTACAAATCAAAGAGCTAGAGAGAAATAAGAAAAGCCCAGTGTAAGCAGAAGGAAGGAAATAATAAAGATTAGAGCTGAGATAAACAACATAGAGACCAAAAAACAATTCAAAATATCAACAAAAACAAGAGTTGGTTCTTGGAAAGGATAAACAAGATTGATGGACCTCTATCCAGGCTCACAAAGAAGCAAGAGAGAAGATGCAAATAAACAAAATTAGAAATGAAAGAGGATAAATAACAACAGACCCCTCTGAAATACAAAGGATTCTTAAAAAATACTATGAACAACTCTATTCCAACAAACTGGACAAGCTGCAGGAAACGGACGCATTCCTATAAAAATATAACCTTCCAAAACTCAATGAGGATGAATCCAAACATCTCAGTAGTTCAATAACTATGGAATAAATTGAAGCAGGCATCAAAATGCATCCAACAAACAAAAGCCGGGACCAGATGGCTATACAGGAGAGTTTTACCAAACATTCAAGGAAGAATTAAAACCTATCCTCCTCAGACTATTAAAAAATATTTTAGCAGAAGGAATACTTTCAAACACCTTCCATGAAGCCATCATCACCCTAATACCAAAAGCAGATAAGACAACACAATGAAAGAGAAATACAGGCCGATATCTCTCAAGAATATAGATGCAAAAATCCTCAACAAAATTCTAGGAAATCGAACCCAGCAGTACATCAGAAAGATCATTCTCCATGACCAAGTAAGATTTATCCCAGGAATGCAAGGATGGTACAATATCCACAAATCAATAAACATGGTACATTATAGAAACAAATTGAGAGATAAAAATCACATATTCATATCAGTTGATGCTGAAAAAGCATTTGACAAAATCCAACACCCTTTTTTGATAAAAACTCTCAGCAAGGTGGGAATAGAAGGATCATACCTCAACATCATAAAAGTCATATATGAAACACCCACAGCTAACATCATACTCAATGAGCAAAAGCTAAAACCATTTCCCCTAAGAACAGGAACAAGACAGGGATGCCCACTCTCACCACTCCTGTTTGACATAGTACTGGAAATAATAGCTATTGCAATTATACAAAAAGAAGTAATAAAAGGCATCCACATTGGAAAAGAGGAAGTAAAGCTGTCCTTATGTGCACATGACATGATACTGTACATAAAAAACCCGAAAGACTCCATCCAAAAACTAATTGACTTAATAAATGAATTCGCCAATGTAGCAAGATACAATATTAATGCCAAGAAATCTGTGGCATTTCTATACACTAATAGTGAAATTAAAGAAAAGAGACAAATAAGCTATCCCATTTACCATCACACCAAAAAGAAATTAAGATAACTAGGAATAAACCTAACTAAGGTGGTAAAAGTCCTACAAGCAGAAAACTAAGGGACACTGAAAAAGAGATAGAGGAAGATGTAAACAGATAGAAGAGCATTCCATGTTCATGGATTTGGAGAATCAACATTATTAAAATAACTACTACGCAAAGCAATCTTTAGATTCAATGCATTACCCATTAAAACACCAATAACATATTTCACAGACCTAGAAAGAAGTCTCCAAAGATTCATCTGGGACAAAAAAAGACCCCAAGTAGCCACAGCAATCCTGAGAAAGAAGAATAAAGTAGGTGGGATCTCTATACCAGATTTCAAGCTATATTACAAAGCAACTGTTCTCAAAACAGCCTGGTACTGGCACAAGAACAGACATATAGACCAATGGAATAGAATAGAGAATCCAGATATCCACCCAAACCATTATTAAAGACAGCCTCTTCAATAAATGGTGTTGGAAAAATTGGACAGATACATGCAAAAAAATGAAACTAGGCCACCAACTTACACCATACACAAAAATAAACTCCAAATGGATATAGACAGGACTTAAACATAAGACGGAAACCATAAAAAAATAGAGGATTCCACAGTCAGCACAATCTCAGACATATACTGAAAGAACATCTTCACTGATACTGCTCCAAAGGCAATGAAAGCTAAAGAAAAAATAAACAAATAAACAAAATAAAAAGCTTTGCCGAGACCGGTTTGGCTCAGTGGATAGTGTGTCGGGCTGCGGACTGAAAGGTCCCGGGTTCAATTCCGGTCGGGGACATGTACCTTGCTTGTGGACACATCTCCAATGTGGGGCGTGCAGGAGGTGGTTGATCGATGTCTCTCTCTCATCGATGTTTCTGACTTCCTATCCCTCTCCCTTCCTCTCTGTAAAAAATTAATAAAAAATATTTAAAAAAATAAAAAGCTTTTGCACAGCAAAATAAACCATCAACAAAATAATACGAAAGCCCACTGTATTGGAGAACATATTTGCAAATGTTATCACTGTTAAAGGCTTAATTTCCAACATCTACAGCCAACTTATACAACTTAATAAAAGGAAGATAAATGATCCAATAAAATATGGGCAACGGACCTAAATATAACCTTTTTGAAAGCGGACAGAAGGAAGGCCAAGATATACATGAGAACATGTTCAAAGTTACTAATTATC
Source organism: Lasiurus cinereus (assembly GCA_011751065.1). Classification (NCBI taxonomy): domain Eukaryota; kingdom Metazoa; phylum Chordata; class Mammalia; order Chiroptera; family Vespertilionidae; genus Lasiurus; species Lasiurus cinereus. Next base: position 28,916,756 of record JAAGEH010000392.1, on the reverse strand, counting down.
AGAGAGATGCACATCAAAACGACAATGTGATACCATCTCACACCTGTCAGAATAGCAATCATCAACAAATCAACAAATGACAAGTGTTAGCAAGGATGCGGAGAAAAAGAAAACCTCATGCACTGCTGGTGGAAATGCAGACTGGTGCAGCCACTGTGGAGAACAGTATGGAGTTTCTTCCAAAAACTGAAAATGGAACTTCCATTTGACCTGGCAATCCCACTCTTAGGAATATATCCTAAGAAACTAGAAACACCAATCAGAAAGGATTTATGCACCCCTATGTTCATAGCAGCGCAATTTCCAATAGCTACAATTTGGAAACAGCCTAGGTGCCTGTCAGTAGATGAGTGTATCAGGAAACTATGGTACATCTACACAATGGATTTCTATGCTGCCATAAAAAGAAGGAATTCTTACCATTTGCAGCAACCTGGATAGAACTGGAGAGCCTTATGCTAATGAAATAAGCTAGTCAATGAAGGAGAAACACCACATGATCTTACTCATTTGTGGATAATAAAGAATATTATAAACTGATGAACAAAAAGATAGATACAGAGGCATTAAAGCATCAAACAGACTGTCAAATTATAGCAGGAAGGTTAGGGAGAGGTGGGGTAGATAAGAGATCAACCAAAAGACTTGTATGCATGCATATAAGCATAAGCAATGAACACAAGACACTGGGGAGTTAGAGTATTCCTGGGACGGGGGGGCAATGGGAAGATATGTATACATGTAACACATTAATAAAAATATAAAAATATAAAAATATATAAATCAATAAATATACTGGCAGTCATACATCTCCCAAAGGAACCTGGATTTCATGAGGGTACAAGGCAGGTTGAGAGACATCCCCCTGTGCACAAATTTTGTGCACTGTGCCTCTGGTCCTATCTAATAAAAACTAATATGCAAATTGACTCTCACTCAAATACATAAGGAGGTCACTTCCATGGGGTCAAAGATAGCTGCCCCATGTGAACACAAGATGACCACTACAAGATAGCCAGCAGGGGAAGGCAGTTATGGGTGATCAAGTCATCAGGGAAGGGCAGTTGGTAGGAACTAGGCCTGCAAGAGAGGGCAGTTGGGGTTGATCAGGCTGGCAGAAGGGGATGGGGGGACCCCCGTCTACAGGGGAGGGCAGTAGGTGGGGACCAGGCCTGCAGAAAAGGACAGGGGGACCCAGGTCTGCAGGGGAGGGCAGTTTTGAGGGACCAAGCCTGCAGTGGAGGGCAATTAGGGGCAACCAGGCTGGCAGGGGAGGGCAGTTAGTTGTGGCTGGGACAGCAGAGGAGGTTAGTTGGGGATACCAGGCCAGCAGAGGAGGACAGGAAGGTGGAATTGGGCTGGCTGGATAGAAGTTAGATATTGATCAGAGTGACAGTGGAGTGGTTTGGGGGTGATCAGGCTGGCAGCCAGAGGTGGTTAGGGGCAATTAGGCAGGCAGGCAGGCAAGTGGTTGGGAGCCAGCAGATCTGGATTGTGAGAGGGATATCTGACTGCCTATTTAGAATTGGGCCTAAATGGACAGTTGGACATTCCTCGAGGGGTCCCACATTGGAGAGTGTGCAGGCTGGGCTGAGGGACACACACACACACACACACACACACACCCTGTGCACTAATTTTGTGCGCCAAGCCTCTAGTGTATGTGTGTGTGTGTGTGTGTGTGTGTGTGTGTGTGTGTGTGTATAAAAGCCTAAGCAACCATTATGACCCGACAACTTAAATGACCAGTTGCTATGATGCACGCACACTGACCACCAGGAGCAGATGCTCCATGCAGGAGTTGCTCTCTTATTGTCAGTACATTCCACAGCCAACCTCCCACAGCTGGCCAACCACCCCCAGTCCCTCCCCGTGGCCTGCAAACCTCCTGTAGTCCCTCCTCGTATCTCTTCACCTGGTCGGCAGGCCTGATCAGACTATCCTCGATCAGGACTGGGAGCGACAGCTGCAATTGGCTCTGCTCTCTGACTAAGTCTAGGGACCCCACCTGTGTACAAATTCATACACTGGACTTCTAGTAAGATATTATATAGCAATTTTCAAATCTAATACTGAGAACCACAGAGTTTGAAAGTAATTTTTCCCAAAAATTTTTATGGATTTGGTACTGTAGGGTGTATAGGAATTGCAGCCCCATGGATAGCTTGCAAATCTTGGACCGATCATCTTTTTTCCTAACAGGTAAAGTGGGGTGTTGCAATGGGAATTACAAGAACCTAGCAACTCATGACCAAGGAATATTATAATATTTTGTAGGCCTGCCCTTGCTTAGAGATCTACAGTATATCGCCACTTATTTGGAAATTTGTTAGTATCCTTCAGTCTGATCATGGTTGGCTTTGTCCTATAGGCTTGCCTTGGAGTTCCTGTGGCTGACTTGGGGTTTAAACTTCTGATCTATGTCCATGTCTATTTAAGCTGTTCCTTTTTTATTACTAAGGTCATAAATAGAATGGGACTCTCAGAATCTATTAAAAATCACTAAAGTTTTAACTTTACTCAAACTATCTCTCCCTAACAATGGACTTGGATATTCTGTCATAATCAGGAATTGGTGCACAAAAGTACTCACTTCCCATAGGTAATTTAAAGGTGTGTAAAGTATTGTGCTTTGGGTTTTCTGTCTACCTCTTATATCATACTGCTAATGGGAGAGAGAAGTCTCTGGCAGGAGGTCAATACAGAGAAAGCAGCTTCTGTGTCCAAAAGGAAATTAATGGGCCTTCCTGTCACTTTGAGGTTACCCTTGGCCCCATCCCTCCACAGATGATGTTCTTACCAGGAGTGGATTGGAGTATAAAGCCCCTTCGGTTTAAGGCCATCTTATCGGTAGGGTCTGGTTTGGGCACTCTCCAATCCTTGGGATAGTTCCTCTTCCAATTGCTGAACTTGAAGCACAGTTCACAAAGAGGCCCATTTCCAAGGAATTTCCTTTTCTGGTGTCTGGACTTTCTGAACTTATGGCAATAGTCAGAATGAGTGCTTTGGGCTCCCCATTTAATGGCACCATTGGCCTCTGTCCTTGTAAGGTAGCTAGAAGCTGGGCCTGCCTTTTCTCTTTGTGTTTCTCCTTTTCTAAAGCATGTCCTTCCTCTTCTTGATTCTAGTTATGAAATACCAAAGATGTTACTTTTAGCATCTCTTCCTTGGGAATAGCTGGCCCTATTCCTAATTTCTGTAGTTTCCTCCTAATATCTGGGGCTGATTTGGTCATGGAATTCTCTTTCAGGACAATCTCTCCACTTGGATCATTAGGATAGAGATCAGTATCCTTAATTAAAGCTTTGCATTAACCTTTCTATGCAGGGGGTGAGATTTTCTTGGGAACCTTGGTCAGTGGCTGCCAGTTTGTTAAATTAACAGGTTTCTTTTGGGAAGTTTTCATTTGTGCAAGAGGCTAAAAAAGCATGTGATCTCTGGCCCATCTCTGATTTTCCTAATCATAGTTCCAATTAGAATTAAAATAGCATATGGCTTACATTCCTGGTGGATAGTTATCATTTTGTGTGTGGATTTCATTTTTACAGGATAATTCCTTTCCCTTAATATTATCACTTTCTGAGGCAGCCAGGACTTCTTGGAGGGTAAGATTAATATCCTTCCAAGATAAATCATACATTAAAGTGAGCTACCTCTGTTGGATAAATTTGCCATGGTCATCTGTAAAACTCCCCAACCTGTCCTTTATGACCATTAATGATATCTGAATTCTTATTTTTTCCCTATCTGGGTTGCTATTCTTAAAGAGGAGAGTCAAGGTGGAATGCTTTGTTTGTCTTTGCAATTTATTGTTTTATCCTCCCCCTGACTGGTTGACTCAGTAGTGGATGGTGCTATTTTTGGGGCAATTTGTTGTTGAGGAACCATGGGTGTAAATGGGCAATCACTGTCAAGATTTAGTTCTGTCTTTGTTATGGCTGCTAAAAGTATAGGATCTACCTTACAGTTCTTATGTAATTTGGAGTTATTCCTCAGGACCATGAAGGATTGGACATAGAGTATTTCTGTCCACTTGCACTGTCTTAGACATAATATGTCTAGTTGCAATATTGTATTATAATTTAGGCTTCCATTTCTGAGCCAAACTTCCTCATTTCCTAATTTATATTGGGGCCAAGTTGTATTATAAAATAAATTTAATCTTTTTCTTTTTAAGGTATGAAAGTCAAATTTTTCCTCTTTTTTAGTATGCACCCCAGCGGTGAATTTTGTGGTATTGAATTTTGGTTTGCCATCTGAAAGATAATAGAGGAAATCATAGTAGAGAGTGGGAGTCCCTATTACATTTATGTTGTTTCTACCTCCTGGAGAAGGCATTCCTTCTTAGGCTTGAGATTCCAGAATTATCTAGATTAATTGTAATCCAAATTTGTCTGGAGGGAAGAATTGACTTTATTTTTTTTTCTTTCGAGCTTGTGTGAGCCCAAGAACTCATTTGGTTTACCTTTCAATTTTCTGCCCCTGGCATAGGTCCCCCCAGAGGGACTGAACTCACTGTGATCTTTCAGTGGGAATCAAAGATGACCCAGCATATATGAGTCAGATCCCAGTCACTAATTCGGATCATAGCAGGATGTAACTGGTGAGCCCCCTGAGTGAGAGGTGGGGCTCTCCCCTCCTCAGCTCTGGTCAATCAAGCAAAACAAGTATAATTTATTAAGAATGCATTTGGGCTAAAGGCCAAGCTGGCAACTCAGCTAGTTTGAGCACCTCACTCATTGGGAAGTCAAGGGGTTTTATACCCTTTTTCCTATAGGTTTAAAAACTTTCCTGCCAGATATCATGGGTAGCAGACTAGATTTCAAAGTCCCCTTCTACACTGTTGTATCTTATCTTAGAATGTTTGCACATACATCTGGTCATCTTGTTTTCAAGTCCTAAGATGGCCAACTTATTTGTTTAATTGGTGAGATAAATTTTCCTTTGTTCCCTCCTTCCCCTTTTGCCTGACCTAGAAGCTATCTAACAGTAGGGATGAGAGTACCTTAATACTTTTCTTGCTATTTCTTTAACATTTATAAAGAGTAGATTTTTCTTTTTTCATTAGAAAATGCTAAGAATAAATGAAATGTGACCTATTTTTGCTTAAAAATATTCTTAGTTACATCTTCTGAGACACTTTCCTAATTCTAAAAGTTGGAGAGAATAAATTAATTCTGAGGAATGGAGAATAAAAATTAAGAAGCCACTTAAAATATTTTAAGGATTTACTTCAGAGACAAAGGAATAAATTTAGGACTGTGTTATCCTGGTTTTGAAAAAGATTTCAAAACTAATTAGAATCTTAATTCCTTTCAAAAGCATGTTTTACTCCAAGGCCAGTTAGGCAACTTTCCCTTCTGCCTGTCTCACTTAAGGACTTAAAGATGGGACAGCACCAAGAATGGGCATAAGCTGTGAGATTTCATTTTGGAGAGAAAATGGGATCCCTGAGGTTGCAAGTTGAATCAGGAATGTTGATTAGAGTAAGTTTAAATGGTCTGTGAACTGAGGAAGAACCCAAGATGGCAGCATAGGTGAATACCTAAACTACTGCCTCCCACAAAAATTTCAAAACTACAGCTAAAAAAACAGAACAGACATTACCCAGAACCACAGGAAAGTTGGCTGAGTAGAAATTCTAAAACTAGAAGAAAATAGAGCTGTTAACAGAGAATTAGAAGAGCTGCAAAAAGCTGAGGTACGGAGATACTAGTGTGGAGAAGACAGGGGGCTGAGTGCCTGGCTAGCTTCTTCTAGCGGGAGGGAGACGGAAACTCCCAACTGCACTGAATCCCAGTTCTGATTGGACTGAACCCCAGTTCTGTGCAAGACTGATACGGGTGACTCTAGACTGTCGTGAAAAGGGAGGAGTGCAAAGAAACTCAGGGGAGCGGTGAAAGGCAAAGGGCTGGAGGCATGCACACAAGTGCATGCAGAGAGGACTGACTGCTGATTGTGCAGCTGGCTTTCTCTAGCAAGAGGAAGACAGAACCTCCCAGTTGCACTGAAATCCAGTTCTGACTGCACTGAACCCCAGTTTTGGGTGAAACCCTGGGGACCCAGACACATATTGGTCCCCAAAGTGCACAGAAACTCAGGGGAGTCACAAAAGGTAAAGGTTTGAAGGTATGCGAGTGCAAATGCACACAGAGAGGGCTGCAGTGATTACTGAGGGATACTGAGAACCAGGGGCCTCATAGTGTAGGGCTGATGAGAAGCTCAGCCCTGAGACTCTGCCCCATCTAAGCTGAACACAGAGGCTTTTGCAATTTTGCAAGTCTTATATCATAAGGCTGACTCCAGCACAGAAGTTCTCCCAGCATAGACACAGCTGATCCTCACAACCAATTGGCTTGGGGGTCAATCCCCTCCAGTGATACCAACAACAATCAAGACTTAACTACAACAAGTCCATAAAGGGGTGCACCAAGAAAGTCCACCTCAGGTAACTGGGGAGGCTGAACTACTGGGTCATATAGGACACCTAACACACAAAGCTACTCTACCAACTCAGGGAAGTAGCAAGAATGTGGAGACAAAGGAACAAATCACAAATGAGAGAAATAGAGGAAAACGAATGACTGAATAGAGTTCAAAACCACTGTCATAAGGCTTTTCAAGAATTCCTAGAAAAGATGGATAAATTTAGCGAGATCCAAGAGGAGATGAAGAAGGACCAACTAGAAATTAAACACACACTGACTGAAATAAAAAAAATATTATACAGAGATCTAACAGCAGTCTAGAGGAACACAAGAATCAAGTCAAAGATTTGAAATACAAAGAAGCACAAAGAAAAAGAAAAAAAAAGAATCCCAACATGTGAAGATAGTGTAAGGAGCCTCTGGAACAACTTCAAGCATACCAACATCAGAATTATGGGGATGTAATTGTCCAGCTAATATGAACTCCCCAATATCTGTTTAAAAACAAATGAATTATCTAAATAAGCAAAAACCTTTCAAGTGCTCACAGGAAAATTAAAGCAACCTAGTTCTTATGCCATTTCCCCACCTGCATCTACATAGTATAAAGACAAAAGAGATAAAGATGCTATTTTAAATAAATAGATAGATAGATATAGATAGATAGCTATAGATAGATAGATAGTCTGTGAACTAGTGGTGGAGCAGCAAAAACTCCTGAAGCACATGGGCGTAGTGGTCAACCTCAAAGATAACATTGGAGTGTCTTAAGGCTTTTATCCAGTGAGCTAAATATATGAATGACATAAGGCATTGTTCTGGGCTGCAAACATAATGTTCTGGGCTGAAAACATTGCACAGCTCCTCCATGGCCCCAGGAGGCATGCAGGGTGCATTAAGACAGAGGAAGATGGAGTAGGTCACTGAACAATGGATCGCTTGGAGTTTGGAAGGAGAGGGTGGTTCATGCTCCAGCCAAGCATGCCCAGGTGTTGTACATGTGCCCCGAGTTTCTTGGAAATGGCTGAAATAGCTTTTGTAACCTTTAGATTATCATTGTAAGAGCCCTAACTCCCTCTCTTGGTTTCTGAGTATAAATTTGCTGTAACACCTGTTGTCTGGACTGCAGCTCAGTCTTTGCCAAGGTGAAGTGCTACAACTATAGTTGCTGGCCAGCTTAATAGAAGCTCATAAATTTTGATCTCTCTCTGGTGGTCATCTCTTGTGAGTTGCCCCACAATAGCATTATAGTTAGATTAGAGGCTTGGTGCATGAAATTCATGCACGGGTGGGGTCCCAGGCTTGACTGGCTATCAGGGCTGACCAGGTTCCCCACCTCCCTCTCTCTTCTTTCTCTCACCACCTGCATCCATCACCACCACCCTGGTCCTCCATTCAAGCCTGGGGCCCAGCTCCGATTGAGCGATTGGGACCTGTTGGCTGGGGGAATGGACCAAGAGGTTGGCCAGCAGGCCCCAATCAAGTGAAGGGGCCAACCATCACTGTGGTGGGCAGATGGCAGGCTGATTGGGACCTGCTGGCCAGTGGGAGGGATCTGGGAGGTTGGCTACTGGTCTCAAGGAGGGAGCCTGCCCACAGCCCGATGGGAAAGGGACTGTGTCCACTGCAACCCCCACTCCCCTCATCTCCCCTACCCCTGTTCCCTGTCCCAGCCTGGAGACCCAGCCCTGATCAGGCTATTGGGGCCTGCCAGTTGTGTGTAGGGACTGGGAGGTTGGCTGGAAAGACCTGCAGGCGGGAGCAGCTCCTGCGTTGAGTCTCTGGCCCCTGGTGGTTGGTGCATATCATAGTGACTGGTTGTTCCCTCATAATGATCACTTAGGCTTTTATATATAGAAATGTTGGAATAATCAGTATACCTTTCAACCCGAGTCAGACTCAGGTTTTTCCAGCTTTCCCTAAGGAGCTACCATTGCTAATCCTTTAATTCCTGTATCTCAGTATTCACAAAGGACTGTTTTTTTGTACTATACATAATTTTCCTCCATGTATTTATTTAGCCCTAAGTAATACTTTGTGTAATTTTTGTTACCAATGTCCTCTCTTCCCATCTTAAAGTGGTTTGTATTTCATGTACATATAATTTATAATACAAATAACATCTAGTTCATGAATATAAAATTTAAATAAACTCTATGAGGGTAATTGACCAGAAGTAATTTTCTTGGTGTCTAAGACATGAACACTGTCTGATGCCAAAATTGAGCTTTCTCAATATGCAGTGTTGGAAATGTCTTCTTTGCTGGAGTTTATTATGTTCTCCATTCAGTTCTTCACCCCTTACTGTCACATCACTACCTCTGGAAGAACTGGTAATCTGGTAACATTGGAGCAAGGACTCACAAATTTAGAGAAAGTGCCTGAAATCAGTATTATTTGGAAGTGTACTTTTTATGGGGTTTTAGATGCTTCTGGTAATGCACTATAAATTAAATTAGCTAAACCTCTCAGAAAGTAAGGGTACATGTTATCATAACAATATATGTTTTTTACATTTCTTTTACATTTTCAGAGTATAAAACATTTATCAGTTTTAGATTTTAGCTGTATACATGGTGACCTAATTATTTTATTATATTTTTTTAGATTCAGCTTTTAAGGAGAGAGATTGAATTGAAATTTAAAAGTATTTTCGCAAGGTTCATGTTTGCAGAAGGTAAAGAAAGGGGCTTGGAAAGTAAAGATAGAAAGAAAGAAAGAAAGAAAGAAAGAAAGAAAGAAAGAAAGAAAGA